>JAXGGA010002293.1:0-126069 GCA_038373865.1 Uloborus plumipes
TCTGATTATTTTTTCAGATGCTTTCTTTGTATATCATCATCATAATTCATTTGTTTTATTTACTTTACAAACTTTATTTTCAACTTTTGAACTGGGAAATGAAAATGAAACTACTTCTAATTCAGTAAAATCTTCAACTGCAATTGTATTATTAATGGATACTAGATCCTTAAGACTCCTTGTGGCAGCAAATTCTCTCATATGCACTTTTGTAAGCTAGTGCTATACAAATTGTGCCACATAACCAGGAGCTACATGATGCACTAATTATGAATTAAGTATCATATGTATTGTATTGTAGTTGATGCCAGCATGCATCATGCTTTTAAACAATTTTTTGTGAAAGTTAGCATTCAGCAGAATAAAGTACTTTTTATTTGATTTTTAGAATGTTTTTACATATGACTAGGCTAAGTCAGATGCTTAATTTATGTTTTTTCTTTCTTAGCAGAAAGGTTTTTAAAAATAATTTCTTGTTTCCCTGCTTTTTTTTTCTTTCCTTATCTCAGTGTGTCCACACAACTGGAAAACAGGGAAAACCTGGAATAGTCGGAAAAATTACTGAAACCTGAAATGTCGGGTTATTTTGCAAAAAATCTGGAATTTTGGGACAATAAACTATTGATGCGATGTTCCCCCGCTATTGTGTAGTTGGTCTTGAATTCGCCTTTAACAGTCAGGAAATTAAAAATTACATCAGAATGTGGTTTAGCGTTCATTTTCATTACCTTTAGCATTTATTTAAATGGCTTTGGACTTAAACAGGATTGGCATGGTTTTTACTGTCCTTGGTATTTTACTGGTTTTTACTGCCTTTGGAAAAACCCGTTTCCCCCATGGTTTTTACCATCTTAGGCAAATAAGTCAAAAATAAAAAAATATATGGTATTTTAATTTCTGATATTTTTGTGCATATCGTTTTGCCTTTTAAAGTAGTTTAACTTCAGTTCTGTTCATGTTTAAGGTTGTGAACATGAACAGCTCCCTCCTTTTTTTAAAATTAAAATCAATTTTCAGCAACAGGAATCATTCATTCTAGTTAGAACTGAAATTACTACTACTGCAGTGCTCTGAACTTCAGATCTCTTACCTTAAAATGAATTTTCCTGATGTCGATTTCTCCTAATCGTTTCCCTACATTCATCTACAAATTTTCTTCTAGTGGGGGACTGCTATTAAAACAAAAGAAAAAATTCCTTTTATGTATTCCACCATTTTTGTTTTGCTGTATTTTCTGCCATTTTATATTTTCTTTTGAGTTACAAAATTGCTTTAAATTTTTTTTCTATTTTGTCTAAATAATATATATTGTTAAATGTATCGTATCTAGAATGACCATAAAAATTACGAGTCAGTCCATAAGTTTTGTACAGTGTTTAATGGACAATGATGGCAGAAATAAATATTTTGGATTAAAAAGTGAAGAGGAAAACTCTGCTTCATGTGATATCACTGGATATAATATCACTTTTATGCAAATTTTCTTTGTTTCATTTTAGGCTTGCTCTCTATGTGTATGAATATTTATTACATGTTGGTGCTCAGAAGGCTGCACAAACATTCCTGTCAGAGGTAATCTAAGTTCTGATACAACTTGTTTTTATTATTTTCTTCACACTTTTTCATTAATTGAGTCATAGACTTTACATATATTCATAACTTTTATTTACTGAAACGAAACCTGAAGTTTGGTGTGCGTGACTCGGTAGCTAAAAAATGAAGTAGCTGAATCATCCTGCATGTCAGGGCTACTGCAAAAACAAAACTCATGTCAAGTAACGCATACTCAACACTCAAAGCAAAATGAAAGAAGAGAAGTTTAGTAAAAATTTCCCCTTTTGAATAATGAACAATTCCTAAGAATACTATACAGTCCTAAACCCTGTCAGCCTGCCCCCTCTCTCCCGGCTCTGTGCCGGGACACATCAGTTCAACAAGAAGTTCTGTCAAGAACTAAACGAGCCTACTTTCCCGTACATCGACATCGGCATTCTAGCATCTGATCATTATTCTCTTGATTATCTAAGACTAAAAATTATGTCAAACATACCTTTTTAGCACTTGAAGCTGATTTCTAAAAGCAAAATATACCCCTCTCATCAGATGAAATAGACACATAAAGAGTAAATAAATGAATAAATAAAGTTTTGTCGCACCTTTTAAAGAATGTAACTGTTACAGTTCTTCCGTAGAAAAATTCCTCAATTGTTTTCAAAAAAAAAATTAAAAGTACAAAGTACATCGAAACACATTTTATCAAAGAAAGGAAAAAAAAACGAAAAAAAAAACTCGTCCGTTGATAAAATGTCTCGCATTTCACTTTTAATCCGTTGCCAGTTGTTAAATATAAATAAAGAATAAAATGCCCTCGTGAATGAAACATTTTTGTTACAAAAAAATCGTCTGCCAAAAATAATAATAATAATAATAATAATAATAATAAATTCAATAAAACAAATGAATAAATAAACAAAAAATCGTCTGCACAGTCAGTCATTTTTTTTCTCGGACTGTTTACTCAAAAGTTATTAGGGGTGACAGCTTGCTTGAGCGGTTCAATGTTGAACGAAAAATTGTTCAAATCGGAAATGTAAATACGGGAATGAAGTATCCTTGAAAAGTTCTTTCCAACAAAAAAAAGTTTGTTCAAATCGGACTGTTCATTAAAAAGTTAGTATCGCGGGACCGGTTATTTGAACGGCTCAAAGTTGAACCAAAAATTGTTCAAATCAAAAAATCAAATATGGGAATGAGCTGTACTCGCCGAGATCTTTCCAACAAAAAAAAGTTTGTCCAAATCGGAATGTTCATTCAAAAGTTATTAGAGGGGGACAGACAGACCGACCGACCGACAGACCGACACACAAATTCCCCATCTCAATACCCTACTTTCAAATTTTTAATTTTTCGATATTCCTTTTACCTCTTTATTTTTTCAACTTGGCGATATTTTCTGGACTTGGCGATATTTTTTTAACTTGGCGATATTTTTTTGGACTTGGCGATATTTTTTAGATGCATTAAGCTACTTTTAATACTTTTTTCGTCTTTCTTTTATTTTTAACGGGAAAGTAGGCTAAAAAGGAACTTATGTCATGTGATGCATTTCCCTCCTTAATAAATAATTAAGTTTTGTGAAAGCTGCTTTCAGAAAAAGACTACAGCCAAGAAAGAGTAAACAGATCTTAGAAATCCCATTGAAATAAGTTAAGTACGCCTGTTCTTTAAATTATTTTTTGTCCCTAAAAACCTTTACTAAATTGAAGGCAACTTATCCTAAAAAATTTTATCAGAATGGGGACGACATTTCTTGACTAATATCAATGGTCTCATTAAAAATATCCATTAAACACAGGACAACAGTTCTAAAATATCTGCTAAGGACAAAAGTACCCAAAGCTTTAGATATAAAAAGAAAATATTCCCTAATAATCTGGATTCTCCAAACCAGGTTCATCTCCTAAAAACCGGCCTATGTTTTCTCGGATAGGCCCACTTAAAAAAAATACTCATCACTTACTTCGGTAAAGTGAGTGTGTTAAGAATTTACTGCAAATTTAAAGCATTTCCTTCTGAAAAAAACTAAATATAATAGTAAACAGTTCTATTGTGCAATTTACTACTGTATTTATGCCAACTTCCTTTCTGAACAATTTATTAAGTATTAGAAATTTAAATTGCACAATGCACATCGAAAACTCAAAAAAGGAGAGGGGGGTTAGGGAAGACCAAAATAAGCGACACGTATTGCAGTCCATTTCAAATTCATAGTAGAGGTACACAGTTCCGAGTTTTCAAATTCCTCTATCTGCTGCATTTGAAAAAATACTTTTATAAACTGTAATAGTAAATCTCTTTTTGAATTTCATAATTAAAGCTGCTCATACTAAGCTGTAAACCGCCTGTTTCGTCTTTCAAATTTTTAATTTAAATTTTATTGTATGTTTTAGAATTCAACATGTTAAGCAATGGTCTGGCGAGAGTAAATTCGGGTTCGTTAACGGACCCTCATAAAAATCCGATCAAACAAAATAGACCCTTCAAAAAATTTGGATCAAGCAAAACGCAGCTTTAACGAATTATTCATTGGAAAAGCAAATCTGAAATCAAAATGAAGCATACCATATTTCTGTGTAAAAGCCCATAATTTTTAATGCCTTTCCTGAAGTTAAAGAAGGAAAGAAAGGGCTTAAACACAAGTACACAAATTTGGTAATTTTGCAAAAAAAAAGAAAGTGGGTACGGGTGAATATCAGGAAAAATGCTAATTTAAGTCACAAATGAATTTCTCAAGCACTTCCAAATAAAAATCAAAAATTTTTCTTTTTCCATACAGTAAACTGCGTTGCACATACAATCGATGACAAAATTTTCAGGTTTTACTTTAATTAGGGACAATAGAACTCTTGTTATTGCCTCAATGTCATGTCGGCAGCGCGTCACACATTCGAATCGCGAAGTTTAAAAAAAATCCTGTGGGTTATAAAACATCGCGGCAGAAACAAATAGAAAAGAAAATAACGTGTTTTATGTTCATCTATGAGGATTAACTCTTGTGTTAAAGATAAAATGAATTTAGATCGATAAAAAAAAGCAATTTCTGCTTGTCACAAGTTTTCATAACATGACGAGTGAGTCAACTTTCGGAATGATAAAATCTAGACAAAACATTTTTTGGCGCCAAAAAATTACGCTGGGTGAAGCTCTAATATGTGATGTTTCAGTTCCGATAGAAAATTTTCACTTCGGCTGCATTAAATTACAGGTAAGATTTTTTCAATCTTGACTTTTCTGTTTCTACCAAATGAAATGTCATGTCGGCAGCGGAAATTAAGACACAAAATAAAGTAATTTTTCAATTTATTTTTGCATACACAGATTCAAGTGCATCGTTTTTCCTGTCAAATTTTCCCATTTTAGCAGTTTATTTATTGTTTTTTAAATGCTTCAAAAACATGAATTTTTCTGCAAAATTTGAGTTTTCAAACAAAATTATTGCCCTTTTCACCCTCTTTTCTTTTACATCAATATTCCGACCTTCGTTCGTAACTACTGCACCCAAAAATATAATTTTGTTTTAAAATGCAAAACTTAAGAACATTTGAGTGAAAATCACCCTCCCCCGCCAAACTCTGTATGTCCTGAATTAATTTCGTTTTTTAAGATTGTGTTAAGAATTTTATTTTATTTTGATTTTTTAACTATTAACTTATTTATCTGTTTGAAACAAACTTTGGCGCACTTATTTAGACTTTAACTAACCTTTAATTAGTCTCTAATTTTATTTATAAAACAAAAAAGCATTCAGACTCTTAAGATATTATTATATTCTAAGTAATAATTATTTTATTTTTGAACATAAAAGGTAGTGAAAGTGATTACTTTTATTAAGTGTAAAATCTGTAATATTTGTCAGTTCGGTAGCATTCTCATCATGTCGGTAACGCTCAAAGGCAACCTCCCCTGAAAGGAGGGTAAATGTTCACCTTGACCATGCCCCTATTTTTCAAAAAATATTGTTACTAATGTGTATTTGAAATACCTTATTAATTTAATTTTCTGAGTACCTTCAAAAATTGAAAATTTCCATGGTCGAATTGGCACTTTTCCTGATATTCACCCGTACACTTTCTGCCTCTGATGCTCCTGCAATCCATAAATTAATGTAATAATTTTGCTTGTTTGTTTTATTAGATGCAAGTCAAAATTGTTTGCGTGATGTTGCTCTTATACATTTCTCTGAAAATGCAGAGTAAGAATTTTTCTCCACACTCATGACTTAAACAAAACGAAAAAAAAAAAAAAAAAAAAACAATAGCACATATCTGGGAATTGAACTTTGCTGTGATGTTTTGACCTTATTTTGGCAGAAAATTTCAGTAAAAGCTCATTTATCCGGCATTCAAGTAACTGGAAAATTTCGTCGGAGGTTCCCGAAGGTTGCGAAAAATTATTAGATTTAAGCATATTTCTTCAAAAATTGATTTTTTTCTACTTGTTTATTTTAGAATAGTGATACATTAAAAGAAAATATCATGCTCCAAATCCAAATCATCAAGAGAACACTTTTTTAAATCAATATTTGCTGATAAATAATAAAAGAATAATATATTTAAAATGAAAAATTGATCTTAAAAAATATTTTTGAGTATTATGTAAGAGATTTAAATATTGCATGAGAGCAATTACTGTCTGCCCTGCTTAAATGAATACCGTCAGCTCCAAGAAATAATATTTGAAAAAGCGGGGTATTTGTTTAAACAGAGATTTTTAATATTGTGTCTCTGGCATATGGAAATATTCGGTTCCAGGATATTTTATTCGTATAAGTGGGGTATTTGTTTATCCATTATCCTATTAAGCAGGGCTGACTTTACTCCTATTTAACGTTAATTATATATACTTTATAGTTTGTATTTGCCAGCTTAATAATTTATGTAAATATATCTTTCATTTTTTAAAAATACGTAGAAAAAAGTCAATTTTTTGAAGAAAATTGTAAAATTTAATACTCGTGTGGGTACCTAAATATTTTTTCGTTTGAATAAATGTTTTTGTGGCACATGTTTGGCTATAGAAAAATTTTTTCACAAAATTATAAAAACAAGACCCTGGCAAAAAATCCTGACCCTTAAGCTTTAGTGTACCTACTTTTGAACAGTTTAAGACGCTTTCTGACAGTTTTGAAGAGTAAAAACCACCGTTTCTGTCCAAAACCTCAACCCAACTGTTACTCTCATTTTTAATTATTATTATCATTTATTTTATTTATTTTTGATGCCCAGAATTGGAGTCTTAGCTCAGAAACTTAATGTAAAATTTCCTGAGGTAAGATCTTGTGAATTATCTCCTTTAGCAATCATCACAGAAATTCTAAGAATCATGCAGTGAGAAGATAACCCATATTTGTTCTTTTTTCAAATTTACTTTACACAGAGTTCACTATATTGATCTAACAATTTGTGAACTTAGTGTTTTAGTTGCGTGCTTTTGCAACAAAACTAGTACTAGTAAAAAGTGATTGATGATTATTTAAGTTTTATTTTATTACCTCTTTTATAGATAAGATGGGAGAAGAACATAACTTTAGGAGAACCACCCGGTTTTTTGCACTCTTGGTGGTGGTATGTATATGTTTTTCTGATTTGAATTTTTTTTTTTTTTTTTGATTTATATAATTAGTTACCAATTGTTTGTTCTGTTGTTTAGTCGAACATTTTGCCCGGCAATAATATTTAAAACTATCAAGAATATTATAAAGCAGTAAGTAACCGCCCCTAAGCAAGGGCTAAGGCAGAAACATGCAATACACCGCCAACTCGACTATTTCGATCCATGGACAGTGCTTTATAAGAGGATTTTTGCCTCGAACTCGACTACTTTCGTATTCCATGCTGATGAGAGCATAATAAGCTCTAAACAGCTGTCCATGGATCGAAATAGCCGAGTTGGCGGTGTATTGCATATCAAGAATATTATTATAAGTCTTTAACTCATTTGAAGAAACATTGGAATTTCTTTTGCAACATCTGTTCTATGTAAAATTTGTTGTATTTTAGTTATCTAGGAAGGAGTGAGAATACATAACGTATTATAAATATTTTTTTTTTGTTGTTGTAAAACCTTTTGATATTTCATTTATTGATTTATGACTATCATAATTATACAGTAACTAGCGGTACCCGCACGGCTTTGCCCGTGGTATAAACTTAAAAATTCATTTGTAAAAAATTGATATAGCAAAAAAAAAAAAAAAACTCTTTTAGTTATAATTCAACTATAATTCTTTCAAAGAATGATATAAAAATTTGGCATGGACCCCACACTACTTCCTTTTACGTGTAAATTTCTTAGTAGATGCCTTAAATGCTAAAATAGTGCTTGGAGTGAGCAAGATAACAATTAAATCTCTAGTTTGCCACAGAACAATCAGGGTCGGACTGGCCATGTGGGCATTTGGGCAAATGCCCGGTGCGCCGCTATAAAAAGCGCCGATCGACAGTCGTCGTCGTTTTTTTTTTTTTTTTTTTACTTCAAACTTTTTTCCTGTATTAATTTTTGTTTGTTGAAAACCATTGATTTTTTTTTCTTTTTGTCGCCTTGCTCCAGATGACCAGGCGTTTCCCTAAACAAGTCAAGGACACCTGAGGGGGCGCTTTCAAAGCTTCAAGGGGCGTCTATAGGTGCTCTCCATACTTAAAACGCCAATACTGCTTCAAGCTTCGGCGCCCCCTTCTCACCGACCGAAGGCGCCTATGCGCTCTCCGTACGAAAAACGCCAATGCTGCTTCAAGCTTCGGCGCCCCTGGGGGGGGGGGAGCCTTCAAAGTTTCCAGGGGCGCGTGCCGAAATTTCCCCCTTCTCAAGGACCGATGACCGATGTCGCCTAGTCACTCGCCTTTCTTTTAACGCAAATACTACTTCAAGCTTCGGCGCTTCCAAAGCTTCAAGGGCACGTCTATGGCGCCCCCTTCTCCCCACCGATGTCGCCTTAGTCACTCGCCTTTCTTAAAACGCAAATACTGCTTTAAGCTTCGGCGCCCCTGAGGAAGCGCTTCCAAAGCTTCAAGGGGCGCCCCCCTTTTCCCCGACCGATGTCACTAGTCACTCGCCTTTTTTAAAACGCAAATACTGCTTTAAGCTTCGACGCCCCTGAGGAGGCGCTTCCGAAGCTTCAAGGGGCGCGCCGAGGGCGTACCCTTTTCCCCTACCGAAGGCGCCTAGTCACTCGCCTTTCTTAAAACGCAAATACTGCTTTAAACTTCGGCGCCCCTGAGGAGGCGCTTCCAAAGCTTCAAGGGGCCCCCTTCTCACCGACCAAAGGCACCTATGAGCTCTCCGTACGTAAAACCCCAATATTGCTTCAAGCTTCGGCGCCTTAGGCGCTCACTGTACTTAAAACGCTAAAACTGCTTCAAGCTGTAAAAATAAAAAAATAAAATAAAATAAAAAAACGAAAGGGGCCTTGCTTCGTCCGACCCAAGTTTTCCCGAACTTTCGACGCGCTATTTATTGACCACAGTTTCGGCTGAATCTTTATCTGCATTCAAGTAAAAAACATCTGGGGCCCCCTAACCTGACCAAGGAAACAATGTGTGACTTTTTTTTTGAAGGTGATGCCATAGGATCATAGGGCCCAAAAACAGACTAAAATCGAAAACACGAAAAGATTGGTTTTAGAAATTACCAACTGTAACTAAACGCAGCATGTTTTTACACCCACGACCTGATTTAAAGAAAGGCCCGAGAGGCCTGGTCTACAGAGCCTGATTACTGACTATGCCCCGCTGCTTTTTAAGGGCCCCCAAATAGTTAAAATTGATTTCGCCAATGGCTGAAATTGTATGGTTGACTAGATGGAACCAAATAGAGGATTTGGCAGGAGGGCAGTCTAGTGTTTCTTTCAGACATTTTTTTCCGGGGGGGGGCGGCACTTGGAGAATCCGGAGTGGAGGGATTATAGAGCTGGCCTAAAATTGCATTTCGGGGACTTTTTTCGATAAATTTGCCCAGCCCCCATTTGAGCCCTAAAATTGCACCCCCCCCCCCTTTTTTTGATAATAACCTCCCACAAAACCAAAAGCTAAATCCGTAGTTGACAAGTGAGTGGATGTGGACCACCTCTCTCCCCTCCGAAATAAATTGAAAACCACCTTCTCTCAATAAAAACTTTAACATTTTGAATTATCAATTCGTAAATTTGCCTTAATAATTGGCTTGACCCTTCCCTAAATAAATCCCCATGTGCTCCCTGGGGAGGTTTAAAAACTTAATTTCCTTAAATAATTTCCTTATTCCGTTCCCATAAAAGGGCAAAAGATAGAAAAACTGAGACCATTATAATTCATAATGAAACAATGCTGTCGTCTATCGTGAAGTCAAATATACTTGACAAGGGTGGGGAGCGATATGAGGTTTTGGTGACCCTCAAATTTTTTTAACACATAGTTGTATAGATCTTTGTTGTGAAACAAAGAGTGTATCCAGTTTCTCAAATTAGAAAATGATTATTACTCAAATGAATGAAGAGCACGCATAGAATGGATCATGTTTTAAAAACGAAGAGAAATAGAAATAAGATTAATCAAATCCTGGGCATAAAAGGATTTTTAAGGATTCGAAATTAAAGTCCTAAACGAATTTTTTAAAGAAATTTAACAAGAGTCGAGGGAATTTGGAAGCACTCTTCCAGGAAAATTTTCAAATTGAAGCCCTAAATGCGCAAATACATACGATCTTTGATGAAGTTATGTAAGAGATGCAGTTCGAAACTTAAGCTCTAGATACGCAATTGTAGGTCAATTTTAGATTTAGAGGAGAGGAGGTTCCCAGAATGTTTCTGAAATTGATAGACTAATACCACAATTGCTGGTCATCTCTGGTGACATTAGAGAAATGGACAGGGTTTGGCAGGGGGAATCCCAGGAAAATGAAATTGAACGAAATTGAAGATTGTGGTACCGTGGAAAGGTTTTTGAAATTGAAATCTTGAAAGGCAGTTTTGGTGCATTTTGATTAATTGGAGAAAAGGATGGATTTAGGATTTTCCTTCTTAAAATTTTCGAAATTTAAGTCCTGGAAGCCCAATAGTAAACCAATTTTAGACGTTAAGGAAAGGGAACGGGTCCACAGACTGTCCTCCCAGAATTTTCTAAAATTGAAATACCAGAAAATGCAATTACAAGCCATGTTTGAGAAAAAATAGACAAGAATTGGGTCTCGATGCACCCCCCCCCCTCGAAAACTTTATAATTTTATTTATAAAATTCAATCGTCGACAATCTTTGATAATAGTAGAGGAAAAGGAATGCGATTTGATATTCTCTTCAAAAACATTTTCGAAATTGAAGTAATGATTAATCGATTTCAAGCCATACCTTTGACGACGCTGTGTAAACGGATGGAGTTTGATATTTGAAAAATTGATATCCTAAAAACGCATTTGTACACTATCTTTTATAACATTATGAAAATTGATGCAGCTCAGCACTCTCTCTGAAAGTCCCCCCCCCCCCCGAAAAAAACTGTAGGCGATTTTTAATAACTTCAAGCGAAAAAGAAGGGGTTCAAATCCCCCCGGTAGTTTCCCAAAATTGACATTCTAGAGTTCAATTGAAGGCTACCTTTGATGCCCCCCCCCCCCATCCCCATGATGTATGTTTTAAAATTTTCGTTAATACTTTCATATTTATTTGTTAAACATTTAATTGCTTATTTTTTTACTCTTCTTACTGTAATTAATTTATTTTTTGAAACAAGCTGAGTTTTCTTTCGGGGGAGGGGGGGTAGTTGACTTTCTCTGGGAGGGCAGTGCCCCCCCCCCCCCCGAGAGATACATGAAAGAAACACTGGGGCAGTCCCTCCCCCGCAAAGGATAGAATTTTTTCCCCACTGAATAGTTTTTATTTATTTATTTATTTATTTTATTTATTTTTTTTGCATATCAGATGTTAAATTTTCTCTTGTTCGCTAAGAACAAGCTAATACCATACATTAACATTAACATTGGAGTAACGTTAGAATACGAGATTTTTACCAAAAACAAAACATATTTGGATTATTTAACTACCTTAATTCTAACATTCTAAGGCGAAGGATTTCACATTCGTTCATTGATACTTTTTATAGTATTAAGAAAAAACGCAAAAAATGCAGGACATGATTTATTCGTGTGAATGTGCGAAATTTCTGCAATCGAAGAAGCCATTGCAATGAGAGTATAAAGAATCTATAAAGACTGGACGAGGACAACTGATTGAAGAAAGGAAAAGACATCTCCTGGGGGTAGTGTAACCGGCTTCGGTCTGGGGGTGAAAATATTTAGCGGGAACTTTAGGGCATGCGGACGAACGAAAGGCGTTTTCGTTGAAAGAAAAGGGAAGTTTTTCCCGTCGTAACCTCTGCATCCACCAAGGGCGAATCCAGCTTCTGATTCAGGAGGTGGTCATTTTCGGAAAGGGGGGAGATGTCGCAGTCTCGCAGTGCAAGTTTCGTGCTAAAACGCGGGTATTTGGCGGTTTTTTTAACTATAAGCCCCTAAAATGCAGTTTTAGGCTATATTTAGCTGCTTAAGAGAGGGGTCATGATCCCCATGCCCCCCCCCCTTGGATCATCCCTTGGCATCCACGCCAAACTTCTCTCCGTCATGCATTTTGGACGTGGATTTCCTGTCCTTGGATCTTATGTAAGTTGCTCTTTTCTTCATCAAAAAGGTAAAAAAAATGATTACGTTTTACTTTTAATTTCCTATTTAATTCAAATGAATATGTTTTTCGTTTTGGAAGAAATGTAAGTAAAAGGGAAGCATTTCGGTGAATGGTTTAGCGAACGTTTTAATTTAGGTCATATTATGAGATACCGCAATATGATTCTTCCACTAAGATATCAAATGACAGTCGCAGATCGTAACTAATGTCCGCTGTCTAGATATTAAAACTAGTTGATATACTTATTCTAATCTTGTCAATTTAATTCAAAAACTACAACAATTTGTGTTCAAAAGTACAATTAATTCTAAGTCGTATGTACATTAGGGTGTATCACAATTTTTTTTTTTTTTTTTGGAAATTCAAAATTTTAAGTTGATAAAAAGTTGTCACTGTATTCACATAGTTACCAAAGGGATTTGTTTTGAAAGTGAAAAAATATTTAGGTCCGCCGGGATTAACTTGAAGTTTCAAGGTTTTTCGTAAAAACGACGATTTTTTTTTTATGTATAAATTATGCGTAAAGCCAAAATAATTACTTAAGTGCAAAAATGGAGTACTTAAAGAGCACTCTATCGATAAAAAATGCATTTCAGCTAAAATTTAACTTTTAGGTTACCAGAAATAGTTATGAAAAACCTCACATTTTCGCTAGTCAGTCATATTTTTAGAATATTTACTCATTCTGCAGAATAATTTTTATTATTATATTGATAGTAAAAAACATTGAAGTACAGCGCTTTGAAATAGCGAGATTGGTCCATTTTCCACTCAAATAATTATTTTGCTTTACACATTATTTATACATTTTTTTAATCATCGTTTTCACTAAAAAACTTGAAACTTCAAGGTAATCCCGGCAGACCTAAATATTTTTCAATTTAAAAATACATTTTTTGGTAACTATGTAAATATAGTGACAACTTTTTATTGAGACATTCAAGAGCTCTCCTACCAGGGACGGCATTTCACCATTTTATTTGAGGGGGCGAGATTTTTAAAGATAAAATACCTCAGTATGAAATAAAATACCTATTGGTTGGCATAAAGAGGTCTTAAAAATAATTTTATATTAAGAAAACTTAGAATAATTAAAACACTTTAAGTTTTTATGTCCAAAGATTTAATTTTCTTGTAACGAGCTATAACACTGCTATAGCTCGTTACAAGAAAAGCTATAAGCTATTGTCAGCATGGTAGAAATTAGTTTTTAACTTTTGGTTTTAATCTACAATACTTGGAGACAAGAACAAGAGAAAATTTTGCTTTTCATCAATATCCAGTCAAACAGTAAAATCCTTTCTTGTTCTGTTGTGCTTATGTAAGAGTTAGAAAACACATGTTTCCGATTCCTTTCTCTTTGAAATAATCTAGAGGAAAAAGTTTCGAGTTCCATCAGCTTTTTTTAAAAATTGACAAAGTTTTTAAATTTATTTTGCGCGTATCAAGAGAATGAGTTTCAATCTTTTTGCATTTAAATTATAGAGTTTGATGGAATAAAAACCTATATCGCGTTCACAGTTCACACACCCATCATTGATTTGTGGAAAATATAAATTGAATGTCCCTGTTTTTTATTATTCTGCGGGAAATATTTGGGAGTGTAACCGTCCCTCTTGCCCCCCTTATTTGTCGCCCCTGTCCCCTACCTAAAAACACAATTGCAAATTATCTTTAAAAACGTTAAAAAGTGACCGGATTTGAGAGATTGCTGATCAAATTATTAGAGAAGAGGCGGGTAAGGAGCACTGCTACGGAAATTTACAATCTTTAGTTTTCTTTTGTGACATTGGAGAGCGGAGGGAATCAAGTCCTCTCACCTGGAAATTTTTCTAGAACTAAAGATCTAAAAGTGAGATTTTAGAAACTCTTTGGCCCCGTCAGGAGAGTCATGATCCCCTTTTGATCCCGTGTTTTGAGTCACACTTAAACTTGTTGCCCACTGAAATGTCCACCCAGAACACAGGCTTCGAATTTCCACTTAAAAATCCGGCACTAGAGAGAATGCATTTTTTTCATTTCACCACTAATGAAGATATTAAAACTTGCTGGACACTTCTGTTTCGGCTGCTTTTCCCTGTAGCTTTGGAGCTTAAAACTCAATTTTTTAAACGAACGCCAATCAAATTATGCTTTTTCTTTTACTTCTTGATTTTAGGAGGGGCCCTGGCCCCTGCCCCTCCCTTTATAAACGCCCTTGACTACTATGCAAATTAGTAACACATTTTTCTCCTTATTTACCCAGTACGATCTGCCTATAGAGGTTATTAAGTCATCTTTTATTTCTTTCTTGGTAATTTCAGTTGTTATTTCACCTTTTGAGATTCAAAATTTCTATGTAATACTTTTAGTACTTTTAAAGTCTCACCGAGTTTTAATGTGTGCCTAGGTACCGATGCGAATAACATAATAAAAAGCAACTATTTCTATCAGAGATATCAACATGGCAATTATTACATAACTGGAATATATTTGATCAAGATAAATAAAATATTTGAGTTTCCTTTTTCGTTCCATGTCATAGCGTCAAAATTATATTCTCCAATTTAAGTTAAATCCCCCCCAAATTTTTTTCAATAGTAGACAT
Source organism: Uloborus plumipes (assembly GCA_038373865.1). NCBI lineage: Eukaryota > Metazoa > Arthropoda > Arachnida > Araneae > Uloboridae > Uloborus > Uloborus plumipes. The sequence continues at coordinate 14,794 of JAXGGA010002293.1, forward strand.
ATTGCTCTCCAATAACAATATTGATCATTCTTAGGTCAAAGCTTAATTTTTTTGTCGAATAATGTTTGGTTAAGATGTGCCACGATTTTCAGTGATCTACAAGATGACTAGTGGAGGAATTACAGGCTTGCGGGCCCGTCGCAATTCTTTTTTGAGGGAATCTTTGTCTATCACAGGACAATGTAAAACATTTATCTAATGCATTTTTTTTTCCTTTGGGGCCACTACGATCATGGGTGCTCCAAGCACTTGCGACATTTATGACATGGCAAATCCGCCATTGAAGATGACTCGGAGTGTAAGTTCCAAAATTGTAAGCAGTTTTACTTCCCTTTTCAATATTGAATTAGAGTTTACTATGAACTTAAAAGGAGGGACAAGGGGATACGTAGGCTCTCCTTTGTAAAAGATTAGCGATCAATGATTAAAAAAAAAAGACAGTGAAAAACTAAAAAAAGTAAACATCTTAAATAGGTGTTGATTACTTGCTAATAATGAACTTAATAAAGTTTCTTTTCAATTACTTTTAATGAACGTAATAAAAATTAAGTTTCGCTTTCAAAATTCATTTCCTAGGGAAATTGCGAGAAAACTGTTGTGTACGAGCTTATTTATCCATCTTTAAACGCTAACAGTAAAACAATTAGTCAGTTTTATATATGATACAAGTAAGTTAGCAATTTATATTAAAGTCGCTTAATAAAATTTAGAAAAAAATGCTTTACAAGTCCCTGATCAATGTTATTAGCTTTGTGAAATAAATACAAATCGATCAATAACAAAAACTATAACCAGGCTGAGAACCGGCCATCACAGAGGCATGAAGATTGACGGAGAGGATAGAAGGGTGTACAGAAACTGTTGTAATTGCCCAGACCCAGATACACAGCTTACACCTTGTCATATCTTTGAGTGGCCAGCAATAAGCGCGAACCTGAGAGAAATTGGTGTATTGCCATCACTTGTAAACCTTTATGACGATAACATCCAACAAATCGCAAAGACAAAAAAAAAAAAAAAAACATTGTTATTATTCAAGGAAAAATAAAATTAATTATTTTTAAGAAATATATTTGTTGAAAATAATGCTCTGTATTGAATTTTAAAAATATTAGGTTTTTATTTAAATTCATTTTTAGATTATTTATTTTTAATAACTAGTTGATTAGTCCATGCTATTAATTATTCAGCTTAATGTATAAATTATGAAATATTTTAATAACTAATTATGCTTCTTGAAATTAATCAAAAATTAATTAATAACGAATGTCATTTTTAATTAATATAATTGGAGAGGCGCCTGTTTTCTCTGGATGCCCGCGCCGAATTTCATTCCCAGTCCGACCCTGAGAACAATGCCAAAAAAAAAAAGGTTTTACAATGATTAATCTCCTAAATATCGCCGATTTTAACATCATTCAGTGGATATTTCGCAAAATATCGCCAATAGCGCCAAATTGAACCAAAATAAAAAAATAATTTTTTTCGCCACATTTGCCGCCAACTTGGCGATATGTCGCCAAATTGGCGACTAAAAGCTTGGCTATATTTCGCCAAGTGGTCGCGCCAATTCATATCACTTTTGTATGCATTGAAATTAACACTGATTTACCCCATAAAAGGGGTAAAAACCCCCTTGGGGGAATTCGAATGCAACCCCAAAGGGAAGTGCACAAAAATAAACCAAAAGAGAAAATAAGAACAATTTTGCTGCTCACAGAAATCTTACCAAAGTTTAAAAGAAGAAGAAAGTTTTCTTTCCTAACTTCAAAAACAAAATAATAGAAATTTCCTGCATTATTCTTCACCATGATAATAAAAACAATAAACATCGACAAACATCAACCAGCAAATGATAAATTAAAAGCCAAACTCGTTCACTCAAGCCATTTGCTGCGATTTATATTGAAATTTAAAAAAAGGAAATAAAATATGTTTTGCCAGACGATAAATTTAGAATGGTTTACTATCACGTTGTTTCTTTTTTGACCTCCTTTAGTTAAACAATGTTTCCCTCTTCTACACAACTCGTCAGATCGCCAAAATATCTCTAAACTCACAAAAATGGTACACGTCAGTTTCTTCCTTCTCTACCTTTTTTAAAGAAAGGACTCGATTTCTCATTTGATTCCCATCTTATCACGATTTTATTATATTTCATTTGACTAATTTTAATAAGGCTTGGAGTTTGGATTGCTACAAAAACAAATACATTTTTAAAATTATTAATGGAAAAAGAATGAAACAAATAAACGAAATAAAAACGTAACCATGGTAACAACATTAAAAGTTGATTTCCGTTGATAAAATAATTCATTTCATTAACCATTTTAGAATCGTTTGGCTTGCTTTACTGAAGATAAGCCTTGAATTCTGGGATTCTAAAAACAATTGTTACAGTTCTCCTGATGATCGTAGAAACTTCGAAAAAACTTCATTTTGTGCAGAAAATTTTAAGCTTTCGAATGACATAAGACTTGAAAATGTGTATGAAATATTTCTTCCCTATTTTATCGAATTTCCGCTAAGAATTCGAATAGAAAAAGAACGAAATGGAATTTTCGAAAAATCGCTTCGAGGTGCAAAACTACATGCTACAAACTAATTTTGTGCCAAGTGGCATGAAAATCGACCGAACGGTTTTGGCGCTACGCGCGTAACAGACAGAAAGAAAGACAGACCCACCTTCAGCTTTATTATTAGTAGAGATGCTTAAGGTGGGAAAAAAAGAGTGGCCACTTTGAACCATATTCCAAAACTATATGGTAAACATTTGGCGATATTTTGCCAAGTGTTTACCGCGACAAATTTGGTGGAAAAAATGATTTTTTGAATTTGAGTTCAATTTTCTGATATTTTGCTATTAATGCACTGGAGCCAATATTTAGAAGTTGAATCATTGTAAAACTTTTTTTTTGCATTGATTCGTGGCAAACTAGGCATGTAAGTGTTTGAATTATTATCTTTCTCACTCTATGGCACTATTATAACACTTAAGGCATTTATTATGAAATTTAAATGTAAAAGATAGTTGTGTGGGGTTCAAGTAAGATTTTTCAAGCTAAGCATGAATTCTAGAAAAAGTTGTATTTACATAAGAAATACTGTGTTGCATTTTTTAACATGCAATAATTAAACTAGTTTTGAATTTAATGTTGATTGTTAACCCGTACTATTTTAACATGTATGTATCTAACATTTTCAAAAACTATTTAGTGTCTTTTGGGATTTGTATTGCGCTGCTCCTGAGCGAAGAGAAACGTGTGAGCACTCGAGTGAAGCTAAAGCATTTCATGACTATGTAAGTACAAATTTTCTAAAAAAAACTGTTCAAATATATATTTAAATTATTTCACTGCTCTTTTTACTTCTTCTGTATTAAGTAAACAACATGTTTAATTTTAATTTTCTAACAATTCTAGCTCCTAATATTGGTGTTGTTACTGTGGCGTAACTACTCGTTGGTTTCAGGGGGGGTTATATTCTAAATCGTCACGAAAGTAAAAAAACGTCGGCGCGGGGGGGGGGGGCAAACCCTTTTTACCCACACTTTTCATGTGTGTGTGTGTGTATATATATATATATATATATATATATATATATATATATATATATATATATATATATAATACGCACTTGAAAATGCGCACTTCCGAAGTTCGAAAAACTGGACAGCTTTTTAAAGAGTAAAGAAATATTACTGTAGAAAAATGGAAGGGGGGTCCGGAAATTTTCATAAATTGTACCTCTAAAAACTCCATTCTAGACTATCTTGGTGATGTTCGGTTAAACACGATTGCCGGCCATTTTTAATAATGTAAGAGAAAATGATAGGATACAGAAATTCTGCCCAGCGTTTTTTTCGAAATTTCAGTTCCAAAAACGCAATTTCAGACGAATTTCGATCATAATGGGAGGTTTAGACACCTACCTCCGGAATATTTTGACATTTATTTCCTAAAAAAGACAATCCTTAATGATTCTGGGAAGGGGAGGGGGTGGCAATGAAGTCTGTAACACAATGATATTCGCTGGAGAATCGTACTTTTTCATTCTAAGAGTTTTATATTTTTTCATCTCATTTTTGCATTTTTGGACCAACGTTTTGGGGGGGGGGGGGGTTGTCCCCAAAACACCCCCCATAGGTACGCCACTGTGTTGTTAAAGAGCTCTCCTCTGTTCCCAAACTATTGCATCCAGTATATTTTCATATCTTTCATTTTCACTGTATTCATAAAATATTAACTTAGCATTTATAAAAGTCATTTTAACCATCCTGGGTTGTATAGTCCCAGAGTTACATATTAAATGGACTAGATATCTCATCAAGAACCCTAAGGTATTTTGCGTGTTTCATAAAATTTCTTTAATTATTAAATTTAGCCTCCCCCCCCCCCCATAAAAAACAATGCTGCGAACATTTTCTCTGATTTTCTTACATAACAATCAAAGTTGTTTAAATAGTGCATCAATTAAGAGAGCCAAAATAGATAATTTCTTTGTTTGTGTCAGTAAAGAATGTTAAATTTTTGGAGTAGTGAAATAAGCATGAAGCTATTCTCAGGTGAGAGTTATGTAGGGTCAATTGCCCCTTCTTTCCAATTTTTAGAAACCTAGTGTTAATATGCATTTGTGTATTTATTTTATTTTTCTTTCTGTAAAATGGATTAAATTTACACCTTTGGACCCCTGGCATTCTGATTTAAGACTAATTAATGCGTCAATTTTTTCTTGTAACCGTACGTTAGCCCTTCCATCTCATCATTGCTCTGTACATCACAGTACCGTAAAATGGGGTGAATCGGTACACTTTTCAGCTTTAATTATAAAAAAAGTAGTTAAAAGATTTTTTTTTTAATTTGATTTTTTGGGTAAAAACTTCAGTCTTGCTTTGCTTTTGATATTCTAAGCAAAGACAAAACATTTCGAACAGTTATTAATTATATATATAGGAATTTAGGGGTGTTCCGAATCACCCTGCTGATAGGGGTCAATCGAAACAAATGTTAAAAATGTTAATTTAAGAAATGCTTTTGAATGGAAATACAAAGGTGTAACATAAATTAAAGTCACTCATATCGTCCACAAATATGTACTTGTCTTAAAACAAGCAGTTGTGGCTTGGCTTAAGTTTTTTCATAACATCTTCTTGGATGAACATTGCTTTTTCTTTAGTTTCTTGAAATCTCTGGATTTTGGGGATTGTCCTGTAAGATTTTCCCACTTATTCATCACTGTGTGCTGGACTTTTGCTACATAGTCTGTATGAGTTTCCCCCATGTATTTTAGGTAAAAAGAAGTTTCCTGGAGCAAAAATCTTTTTAAATCTGCATTTTTCTGACACTCTAAGATCTAGTTGCTCACAAGAAGGGATAAACAGTAATAAATCCTTGTTCTTGTCTTGACTAGAAGAATTGGGGTTGGAATCTTGATTTTTCAAACAGTTTCCTTTAAATAAGTTTGAATTGGAACAACAAAACCAAGTGTTCCGATACACCCTGCAATTTTTTTCCCTATGGCATTTTTCAGAATTCTTCCTTTTTATGACACAATGTTAAAGAAATGTAAATTCTAATGTGGTATTCTGTTGTTCAGATACATGCATAATTGAAACATACCACTCTTAGGTTTAAAATATAAGAAGGTTTGCACTTGCATATGAAGTTTTGCAGTCTGTGAAAACGTGATGTTTTCTAGCATTCCAGGTGCAGCCCTCCTTAAAAAACAGTAGCGTTGCCAGATTGACAAAAGTAATTTTTTCCTACTTCCTATGATCTTACCTTTCTAAAAAAATTAATTGCGAAAAATACCCCATAGTACATTTATGAAGAATTTCTTTGTACGGTCGGGAAATTTTGTTCCCATTGACCCCGCTGTTCCTATACACCTCATTTTACGGTACCTTCCTTTTCAAAATTGATTGAATGCTAATTAATATCCCCCCCCCACCTCCGACAGAAATTTTGAAACTGACAAGCCAGGCAATTCAGACCCAAGAGTCAGTCACCTTTCTCACCTTTTGAAATTTTGGTTACTTTTAATCACCTTTTTAAACCTTTCTTCAAGTGTGTTTTACGAAACTATCTTTAACAAATTAAATTCTTGCAGAGTATCTGAATGATAGCTTTAACAGTGTAAATAATTTGAAGAATGGCACTAAATATGACCCCCCCCCCCCAAAAAAAAAAAAAAAGAAAAAGTTGTTCAAGAAAAATAGCAATTCTTTAGCGGTTACCCCAAAAAGTTAAAGAAAGCCTACTAACTTTTATTTCTATAAGCTCTGTTAAATGACCATTAGCACTTGCAATAGGATTATCCTTGAGATTGTGGTAAGAAGGGAGAATGACTGATATTCTTTGATGTAAAAGTGGGGAAGATCAAACCCCAGAGTAAAGAGAAAGAGTACTTGTTGGAATTCCAACTTGCTGAGCAAAAGCTCAATCATGTTTCTGCTATTAGTGGGCCCTCTTAACATTAGTGCATCTTGTAGCAAAACAGCTAAACAGTTTTGGCAATTTCACAACATTTCCTCCCTTTAACCATTCCCATGCTTCTTCACCTAAAAGAAAAGGGGAATCTATTTCCGGCTACATGTAACATATTCCTTTTTTTTGTAATATAATAAAATATAAATAATGAAATTGTTAGATGGCCAAAAACAGGTAATTATTGTTACATTCTGGACATAATCACTCTGCATTCAAAAAAAAAAAAGGATATTAAAATAAATTAATGATTAAATATAATGATTAAAATAAATAAATAAATGATTAAAATAAATATATGAATAATTTGAAAAGAAATGCTAGCTTGACGTCACTGAAATAGCCAAAATAGTGTATTTCTGGAAAAATTTTTCTTCCCTCATTAGTCAATAACCAAAGCAAATGTTTTCTATTCATCGAAATTACACTAGTTCAAGTTGCAATTTCGTTTTATTTCACCAAAATGAAAATATTTTAAATTGTATTTGTATATTTAAAAAAAAAAAAGAAAAAAAAAGAACTTCTGTTTTCTTTCTTTCAGGAAGTCTAACAATAAACTGAACTCTATCTTGAGATACATATTTCTTTTCAAATTAGATTAATTATTAACCTGTTAAACTGGTTCATAGTGCATTTCCGGATAGCTCTTTCTATCTCTCTTTTTAAAATTTTTCTTTTTGTTCCTTGACAAATATAATATAACAAAATATAACATGGTTTTACTTTGACAAAGTCACCATTTGTTGCAAATGGAAATTCAGAGGTTTAATTTGCCCTTTTCTGATATAATATGCCCTTTATTCTTTTGATTTTCTTTTATGACTGTCTTTTTACTTAAATGGTCCTTCAAGCATGCTCCCATTTTTGGCAGAAGGGTCCCGCTTTTACACTGATCCTCCCGTCATCCAGATTTTCGCCCTCGTTCTTGCTTCATTTTTACATTTTAATCTCTATTTTTAAATATTTAATGAAGTGATTTTTTGATTAATTTTTACAAGATTCATGTCAACTGTTACAGATAAGGCTTTTATTCTTCAGCCCCAATATTTTAGTCTTTTCAAAATAGGATTGCACCCGCTTATGTAAAACTTGCCCGTTTTTTTGTGTTATGTATTTCTACCTCTTGAACATTAACAGTTTTATGCTTGCCATCATTTTTAACCCTAGAATTTTATACTATGTAGTAAAATTGCACTTGTCATTTTGCTATGTCTACTTAAAAATTTCATTCCATTTGCATCTAAGTTGCTTCAAGCCAATTCCACTGGAAAATATGATAATTATTTTGCATCAGTGTTTATTTTAGGTTACCAAAATTTTAGAAAATGAAATTGGTCCAAAAAGTTAATTAAGGATGTTTAGGACAGCAATAGAGTAGAAATCAATGAATTTGAATGTTAAAATTTTGCTTAGTCTGGAAAAATCAGTCCTTTTGTTTGTAATTTGTTGTTAGTATATTTTATTTATTTCATAGTTTTTTTTTTTTTTTTTTGAAATTTTATTTTATGAAACATTCTCCAGATTTAGCAATTGCCTTCAGATTTTTCGGTTTGTTAGGCTGGCAAGTCTGGTCCTTCTATACATGAAGGGCAGCCCATGGGCATCATTGATGAAGGGCACCGCAAGCATGAAACATTGGAAATTTTTTGAATGATGAAAATTGAATTTGTAATCATTATTGAACTTATTTCTGTCGGCTCCTTTTTTTCCAAAGAGATTATTATTTTCATGATATTAATCCTTTACCCTGTGGCAGAATTTTTTTCTGCTTTCGGCTACAACCAATTTCTTTCTGCAATACTAGAATATCCTTCAATAATAAATACATAAGCAAATGTCTTATAGTAATACAAACTGATTATATTTACAAAGTTAACATCAATGCTATATAGCTTCATGGTTTTTAAAACTAACTCAGTTTTCATAAACATTATTTCGTTTGATTTGTCCAATTAAAAATGTTAAATGATTTTTCATCCTCTGGGTATATTTCTACTCTTTCTTGACACTTTTGTGGTGTAGTTTTACTTTTGAAAACCCATTAACGAATTACCCCCCTGCTAACAACACCCCCCCCCCAAGAAAAAAACGATTAGAAAACGCCAGGCCGGACCATGGCATGGAAGTAAACCCAATGCGATTCAGTGGATCCACAAAAGCGCGACAGGACAATCACGGATTTGATGCAGTGGGAATTCAAAAAGAAAAATTAAAGCATCGACTTACCTTGTATATGGTGTGTCTGTGGTGGAGAAAGAAAACAGGCGATCCAGAGTAGCTCACATTTTTATTTGTGGTCCTAAGTCACAAAGAACAATAACGAGTGCTCGGCCGAGCACAACTTAGAAAATGACATCACACTACATCATTTGCTTTCATACTTGGTAAATGGGTCTCTGACAATCGATCACGGTAGGGTTGACCCTGGCACTAAAACACAGCAAAAAAAAAAAAAATGCGTTCTTATGCATAAATGTTACCGAGTGCAAGCAAGGCCCAAAGAGTATAACGGGAAGACGGTCTGACGAGTCCTCGGTGCACGTGGGGCCTTCTGGCGCAAATCTTTTACCACAGCTTCGTCATGTGGACATCATCAACTTCTGGAGGTTTAATGTTGCGGAGTTTCAGCACAGCCAAAGGAGGAAAACGGGAAGACGGTATGACGAGTCCTCGGTGCACGTGGGGCCTTCTGACGCAAATCTGTTATCATCGCTTCGTCATGTGGATGTCATCCAATTTTGGATGATCGTTTCGTCTCGTTCACCTCACTGCTGTCTCTTCATCATAATATTCCTTCCTTAGCATGCACTAGAGAAAGAAAAAGGTGCACGACACAAGATGGCATGGTTAGCCGAAACCTCAGCGGCTTGTCCGCTCGCTCTCGCACCCTCCACAGCTCTGCCGGTCCGACGCTTCCCCGATCCAACAAGATCGTGAGCCAATCATAGGCCAGCTCCCAACTCACTCGGAGAGAGTCGCCGAATGTTTCCAAAGAGGTTTCGGGAGCGGTCGTGGCTGTTCGGCATTTCATTTTCATTTCACTCTCCAGGGTCCCCCGTACCTACCACAGCTTCATGGTTTAACCGGGATAGGGCCCTGAAGAGCGCTCTGTTCTTAATTTTGAACCAGAACCTAGGGTCGAGCAAACCCTAGGCCCTGCACCCCCAGAGGTATCGTTTCACTTGGAGGACTTTGTGACCACGACATTTTTAACGCCTCCCAGCCACCATTAATCAAGACGGTGGATCTTTGATCGGCTGGGATCGAACCCGGGTCCCTCCGGACACGAGTCCGATGCCTTACCGATCGGGCCACCACGGCCCTGGCTGTTCGGCAATGGATTACAGGATCAGTGGATCTTCCGATCGAAGAGTCGGGTGTGAGTTTCGGCGGAGAGAAAACGTGCTTGTGTGGGCTCCCGCGATTTTGTGTGGGGCCATTTTTTTATTGAAAATGTGGTTCGGGTGAACAACTAGAGATTTTAAGGAAATAAGATCCTTTTTGCAGTCTTCAAAGGATTTTTCCGCGTTAAGCATATCAGAATCAAAAGGAAATGTCCAACTTGTGAAGATGTTAGCAGATCACCCAAAGAATACTGCGCCGACTCCACGTGCTCCAAGAGTGCGTTAGGCCTATTTTCCCCTGAATTCCCGTGTGGTGCTACCCAACAGGATGTTATAACGTTCTAAGACCTTTTTTTTGTGTCGTTAAATCGGAATCCACGTGCTCCAAGAGTGCGTTAGGCCTATTTTCCCCTGAATTCCCGTGTGGTGCTACCCAACAGGATGTTATAACGTTCTAAGACCTTTTTTTTGTGTCGTTAAATCGGAACCATGTTGGAACCTGAATTTTTGTGAAAATAATGGATTGAGTGTTGTTTTTTTTCCTGTAAAGTCTGCTCGGCCGAGCACTCGGTTTGGTAACATGATGTGTCCTAATAAATACCTGTAACTTCATTCAAGTGCCCTCTCCTTCCTTGCCTCTACACAACACATCTAATAGGGTAAGTTTGTTTTTTTTCTTTTTTTAAAGAAGGAATCTCATCTGCATCGAAACCAAGATCGATCTGTGTTTTGCGGTTTGTTTTTTAGCCTACTTTCCCGTTAAAAATAAAAGAAAGACGAAAAAAGTATTAGAAGTAGGTTAATGCATCTAAAAAATATCACCAAGTCCAAAAAATATCGCCAAGTTAAAAAAATATCGCCAAGTCCAAAATATATCGCCAAGTTAAAAAAATAAAAAGGTAAAATGAATTTCGAAAAATTAAAAATTTGAAAGTAGGGTATTAAGATGGGGAATTAGTGTGTCGGTCTGTCTGTCCCCCCTAATAACTTTTGAATGAACATTCCGATTTGGACAAACTTTTTTTTTGTTGGAAAGATCTCGGCGAGTACAGCTCATTCCCATATTTGATTTTTCGATTTGAACAATTTTTGGTTCAACTTTGAACCGTTCAAACAACCTGTCCTGCGATGCTATCTTTTGAGTGAACAGTCCGATTTGAACAAACTTTATTTTGTTCGAAAGATCTTTTCAAGGATACTTCATTCCCGTATCTACATTTTCGATTGGAACAATTTTTCGTTCAACATTGAACCGTTCAAACAAGCTGTCACCCCTAATAACTTTTGAATGAACAGTCCGATTTAAATAAGCTTTTTTTTGTTCGAAGCATCTCTGCAAGGATACTTTATTACCGTATTTAAATTTTCAATTTGAACATTTTTGGTTCAACATTGAACCGTTTAAGCAACCTTTCTCCACCTAATAACTTTTAAGTGAACCATCCGAATGGAATAAACTGTTTTTTGCTGGAAAGATCTCGGCGAGTACAGCTCATTACCATATTTGATTTTTCGATTTGAACAACTTTTGGTTCAACTTTGAACCGTTCAAACAACCTGTCCCGCGATGCTAACTTTTGAGTGAACAATCCGATTTGAACAAACTTTTTTTTGTTCGAAAGATCTTGTCAAGGATATTTCATTCCCGTATTTACATTTCCGATTTGAACAATTTTTCGTTCAACATTGAACCGCTCAATCAAGCTGTCACCCCTAATAACTTTTGAGTGAACAGTCCGATTTAAATTAAAAAAATTTTTGTTCGAAGGATCTCAGCAAGGATACTTCATTACCGTACTTAAATTTTCCATTTGAGCATTTTTTCGTTCAACATTGAACCGTTCAAGCAACCTTTCCCCAGCTAATAGCTTTTGAGCGAACCGTCCGAATGGAAAAAACTTTTTTTTGTTTTTAAGATCTCGGAGAGCCTTTCCCATACATTCCCATATTTCACTTTTTGATTTGAACCATTTTTCGTTCAATATTGAACCGTTCAGAAAAAAAATTAACATTAGCGTCTACGGGGAATTTAAGTTGAATGTTGATCCTGAACTTAAAGTCGGATTTCCTTCAAACTAACTTTGTAAGAAAATGGTTTTGATAAATAATGTTTGTAAAGTACTTTTCTGAGTAATCTTCTGTGAGGACTCTGATTCCGACTCCGACTCCGCAAATATGGCGGAAATGCCGGCTCAGAAAAAAAATGACTGACTGTGCAGACGATTTTTTGTTTATTTATTCAATTGTTTTATTTTATTTATTATTATTTTTTTTTTCTTGGCAGACGATTTTTTTTGTGACAAAAATTTTTTATTCACGAGAACATTTTATTCTTTTATGTATTTAACAACTGGCAACGGACTAAAAGTGAAATTCGAGACATTTTATTAACGGACGAGTTTTTTTTTTTTCCTTTTTTTTTTCTTTTTTTGATAAAATGTGTTTTGATGCTCTTTGTACTTTTATTTATTTATTTATTTATTTTATTATTATTATTATTATTTTGAAAACAATGGAGGATTTTTTCTACGGAGGAACTGTAACAGTTACATTCTTTAAAAGGTGCGACAAAACTTTATTTATTCGTTAATTACTTTTTACGTGTCTATTTCATCTGATGAGAGGGGTATATTTTGCTTTTCGAAATCAGCTCTAAGTGCTAAAAAGGTATGTTTGACAAAATTTTCAGTCTCAGATAATCAAGAGAATAATGATCAGATGCGAGAATGCCGATGTCGATGTACGGGAAAGTAGGCTCGTTTAGTTCTTGACAGAACTTCTTGTTTTACCTTTGTGACTACCACTTCGTCAGGCCTACGTTTCATTAACTTCAGTGGGAAGGGGTACATGATGCTTTATGTAAATAGTGTTCAAATTGGGGTAACACAAACTAGCACCACCACAACTTTGATGCAGCTAGCCTTTTACTATTTCAAACATTGAGTACTATAAATATTCTAATGGGAACTATAATAACAGGAATTAGGATTGTTTCCACACAAGAATGACCTGTTAAGACTATTCCGCGGAATGGTTATACTGCTGATTGTTTTATTTACTTATTGTTTCAGTCTTTTTTTTCTTCTCAACCACGAAATCTTTCTGCACAATGTCTCTCTGATTCTGCGACAATGTCGCCGTGTCAGCAACTTTCTGCCACAGGGATCCTTTATAATGCCATTGAATGAAAATGGTTAAAGTTGGGTAGCTTTAGTTATGCTCTTGCAGCATAAATAAATCTCAAACATTATAAGAAATAGATTTTCTAGTTAATTTAAGGATTGCTTATTTACTCATTTTGCTTAGTTTTAATCATGATTAGTTACTAAGTGTCCCTACATTCAACTTTTAGATATCAATTACTAAGGTTGAAATATTTACTGGTAAAACAATTCTGTGAAATGGATAGCTGATTTCTGTTAAAATTTGAGTTGCCACAATATATACAAATGTGACAAACATCAACAAGCTCTCAGCCCAGCTTCGCTGGTCGTCTGTTTTTGGTTTTTGGACCACCTCCTCTACTTGCATTAACTAATTTTTAATGAAAATTTCATTTTAAATGGTTTTGTTACTTAACTTATTCAATATTTTTAAATGAAACACACAAAAAACACAAACCTATTCTTTGTTTGCTTAGAAACAAGTTCTGTTTATTTTTATAATTGTGGTGACAAGTGAGGGAATAAGGTTTTGGTACTTTAGACTTATATAAATTGTATTTGAAATTTTTCTTTTGTTATCTTGTGTCTACCTCAATTTACAAAAGAATTAAAACCTCTGAAAATATGTATGTGAGAAAATATTTGCACATTGTAATGAGGACATGAAAATGACTTTCTGTGAGAATGACCAATATAAATTGTTTTGTGTTGAAGCTTCCCTTTAACCACCATAAAGTTGGACAGTTCCAGAGATAAATATAAAATGAAAAAACTTTTTGGTCAGGAACAACGAAGTGTGTAAAAGAAAACAATATTAAAGTGGAGATAAAACCATACATTGAAAAGTGCTTTTTTACTGTTTTTGTAAAACAGCTTCAACATTCTTTGCTCAACACTAGCCTTTTGTTTTACTTGTTAATTTAAACTTTACTGTAAATCAATTATGAGTTACAAACCCTTTCCTTCTAGCACTATTACAACTATACAACCAGAGCAAAACATTTCCTACTTTTTGATTTAATACTAATTATGAGACTCTTATCCAATGAATATTCATTTCCTAACATGAGAGTTAAGAGTAATTTGCTGTTACAATATGATAAAGCAAAAATCTCTGTATAATATCTATGAGATTCCATGATTTCTAATAGTTTCTTCATGGTTTTCTTGTGGTTTCCTTGTCAGAGTAAATTAATTTTGTTACAATGTTATTTTTTTATATATTTGCTTAGATAATTTTCAATGATTTATCTTGATAAATTTATGCATGCAAAAGAAGTATTATTACAAATGTTGATTATGATATCAACATATAATGATGCTTTGACAACTCAAACCACTTCAAAGATGTTAAAAAAGTATTTATTTGTTATCAAAATGTGTGTTTCTGAATATTAAATTAGTAAAACAATCTTTTTATCTTTTGCACTATTCTACAATTATTTATTCCCCAAAATTTTGAGTAGTTATTTCTATTATATTAAAATATTTTGCAGGGCTTTGTTAATTCGGGTTATGCTGTAAATGGAATTGCGCACGTGAGTACAATTACCTCTCTAATATTTAAAAAAATGTTTTTGAATTGAATATTTAATTTTAGTTTTTTAATTAAGTATTATTTTCTTCATTATTTTTTTAATGGAAACATTTGTTGAGTTCAGAATAGGGAAAATTACAAAATAAATAAATAAATAAGTAAAATAAAATTAAAAACTGTGGAAAAGAGTTTCTGCAAATAATGCAGTCTTGCATACTGTATGAAAACACTTTATGAATTAAAAACTAATAGGGGAATATACTTTTGAAAGATATATTAAATTTCATGAATTATTTGTTGATTGTTCTTATCTACTGTTTTTGAAATGTTCTGGTTTATCGTAACAAAAGTTTGAGAACCCTCTGAATATATATAATTTTTTAATTCAACTTTTAAAATATAATTTTCTGATCTTAAAAGGTCAAAAACTGATGAGTTATTTTTAAGTCTTCTTCGGTTTTATTTAAAAAAAATAAATATGGTTTATGACATAGTAAATATTATAAAACCTGTGTGAATGAATATAACATCTGTGTTTTCTACTGTATAACAAAAGTCTTGGTTTTAAATCTCATAGATGTTTAGATTTCTTAAACTTTTATTATTTCCATATTTCAAATGAGATATTTAAGAAATTTATAAGCAGCATCAAAAGAAAATGGGTAGCTTTAGTTTTAGTTAGCTTTTGTTTTGAAAACTTACTTTAGAATTTATTTTGTCTTTCTTATTCTCAAGATAAAAGATTGTTTTGCTAAGTTTTCTTTAGTGTGATTCATTTGCATGTTAATTTCAGAATGTACATTAAATTGTGTCATGTTAATTTTAACTTTTATTTATTTATTTTATAGAATCCAACAGCTCCAAGTCCTATAGGACAAATGCCACCAAATGACGGAATGCCTGGAGGACCAATGCCTCCTGGTTTTTTCCCTGTATGTACTGTTTTAGTGTATTTTACTTTTTGGGGTTTATTGCGTGATTGTTATTGAAATCAGGGTTAGTTCATGCCATATCAATTTAGTTCAGAAATGTTTCTATCCTAACCCACTCTGATTTTCTTGAAGTTCAGTACACATCTTTTATTGCTTTAGAATACAAAAAGTTTGAACTTTTATCAAGCTTAACCAAATTCTTTTGATTTAAAAAGTTTTCGAATTCCCGGAAGTGAGCGAGAAACAGGTAGTTGCAGTTTTTAAAGTTTCTCTGGAAAATTTTGCTAATTGGGCTAGAGATTTGGGATAGGTTTCAGTGATTATATTCCATGGTTTTTGCTGTGACAAGTAGCATTATCATACAATTTTAAAACACTTTTCTTTTAGCTGTTCGCAGAGCTTGAGAATTTGTTTGGTTTTCATGTTAAAGGTGATCAAAATTGGACACTCTTGTCTTATTCTAAGTATAAGTTGTCTCAAGTGAAAATCATACAAAGCAGGATTTTTTTTTCCTGCATGAAAAAAATAAATTATGTTTTCAATGAATGCATGAAACTTTCCAGTAAATTTTCTTAGGCCTGTTTCTTATGTTTGATGTCAAGGGCACATTGATATCACACTGAAAGAGAGGGGGAGGGGGGCTTTTATTTACGCAATTGGGTGGGAAAGGCATGTCCCTTCTCAGATTTTGGAAACTAATACTGAATTTATGTATGTACTTTGTACCTGCACAATGCATAGATTATATACCCTTTGTCCACCCTGTATAAAATTCTGGAATGACAAGCCTGTAGGGGGAATTTTTTTTAAATGTAATTTTGTGTGTAGAGAAACGGTCGTGTGTAATATTACACTTTTTCAAATAAGATAATACTTTTTTATGGAGAGTTAGTGAGAAAGGGGCTTTGTATGGCCTTGCACTTAGCATGTTTTTGGTCTTAAACTACGCCGTATTACCTTCATAGGAGTATTGTAATGGTAACCCTACTTAAAAGCAATAATTTTCCCTTCCATCAGTTACCAAAGAATTAATGTACACTTTCAAAATCAATCGCAAACTTTCTGGGGCCTAACTCATTGATAAGTTTAGATATTGATGTAATAATTTTAGACCGACAGTTACTTAACTGTCAGTCTAAAATTATTTTCTAAACTTCTTTTTTAACCGACTTCAACAAAGGAGGAGGTTATCAATTCAAAGCGTGTACTTTTTTTTTGTTCGTTCCCACATAACATCTGATCTACTGAAGCGATTTGGACGATTTTTTTTTAATCGATAGGAGATGGTGTAACTTAGGTACCATGTACTCATATGACAATATTTGTTCACTAAAAAAAAAGTTTTTTTGGAAAACAGTAAATTTCATGTCATTTCCCCATTAAATGATTAAATTTTCAATCCATTGTTGCAAAAATTTGTTGCCTTGCAACAGCAATATTAATAGTAATCATGATGAAAATTTTGAACCAAGGCTTCTCTGGAGTAAGTATGAAATATTAATAAGTAGTCGAATTTAAAGCGATTTGTCCTAAATGATTAAATAGGAAATCCATTGTTACAAAACGTGGTTGATATGAAATTGTTATAATAATGATAATGAGAATTTTAAATGAAGGCTTAACTAAATCAAACATGAAACTCATTAGCAGGCAACGTACGTAGTATGTGCTAAAATCTTATGAACAACGAGAAACTAGAGATGCTTTGAAATATAAATTAGTTGAAAAGCCGTTGATATTTAAATGGCTTTGATTAAGCTAGTACGCAAATAAATACCAGAAAATAACAAAGATTATTTTTAGTGTCAATCGTTTAAAATTTTAGACGCGTTGATGTTTCTTCCTTTTTTTTTCATAGTTTATTTTGTGGAGCATTTACTTAAGAAAATTAGGTGAAGTTTCTTAATGGAAACATTACCTTATTTCATAAGTACACTTACACTTAAAAGAATAAAATAAAATAATTTTGGAAAAAAATAGAACCAACTTCAGTTGTAAATTGCTCTAAAAAGTAAAAAATAATTTTTTTCTTTGAACACTATCGAAACTACTTTTAAACAGAAGTTTTGAAGTCAGCGCAAAAACGAGCGGTAAAATGATATTTAACCATATTTTGCCAACATTTTTCAGAGAAACCATTGAATATTAAAAGCAGAATATTTGTACCATTACACGAATGTGTGGTAATGAATGAAATGTACGCGAATGCTCTTAAAGAACCTGGATCCATTAAAATTTATACAGTTGAATTGTAATTGCGTATGATTCTATACATTGTTTTTGCACCGACTTCAAAACTTATGTTTAAAAGTAGTTTCGATGGTGTTCAAAGAAAAAAATTATTTTTTACTTTTTAGAGCAATTTACAACTGAAGTCGACTCTATTTTTTTCCAAAATTATTTTATTTCCTTTGTTTTTATTTTTTTAAATATTTTCCAATTTGGAGGGGCTGCTCTCTGTTGGCTCCCTCTGGACATGCATTATGTCCTGCTCGTTGATTTGTAACCATTGCTTAGGTCCAGTTTAACTGACTTGGTCGATCAGTAACCAGTTAGAATGACCACTGCACTTTAAAAAGAATTCTGATAAAGATAAATGCAGAACCCCCCCCCCCTCAAAATTTGTTATTTAACTAGAGGATTAGGTAACATAACACCTACAGGCTTGGTCAAGTGAATTTTCTTTTTTTCTTTTTGCACTGTATAAAAACATGTCGCTTGTTGATTTTAGCTTTATATTACCTAATATATTTGATTCAGCTATTCTTAATACTACTGTATAATTATGTGAATGGCCAAATGAATTTGACTAGTGCAGTTAGAAATCTGAGATATAGGTAGAAATGATGTATACAACAATCAGAAAATCTATGTTAGGAAGAAGTTTAACATAGATAATTTTAAACATTGTCATTGATTTGTTGTACAAAATATATTTGTATTTGAAATGATCATTGAAGTTTTTGTCAGATCATAAATGCTGAGTGGGGTTTTAAAAAAATTGTCAGAGGATAAATAGTATCTTAAACTAGAGTATAAGTATATTACTATATGTTTAATTTATGTGCATAATGTTGAAACCGCATCTGCAATGTTGTAGTATTTGGTAAGTGAGCACAACAATCTAAATTTAAAAGAACTCCCCGGAAGTTAGTGAGCAATAACAAGACGTTGGCCTCCTGCTGTCTTTTTTTTCTAGCTCTCAATGAATTTGTTTTTGTTAAAATTGACAGGTTCTAGATATTTAATTTTCATTTAGTTATCTTTTTCCGTTGTTTTGACAAGATCATTGAGATCTGCAATCAAAATTATATGCAAATTTATATTGCATTTCAGTAACTTGAACTGTTTGGATTGCAACATCTCTCCTGTTGTGGACAATTAGAAATATTCATAACTTATTATTGAAATTTATTCCAATTTGAAACCTTAAAAGGTTATTTGATCAACCATTCCTGATTTCAGTATTTATTTTTTATCCTCTTAAAGGGAATTAACCCATTATACCCAAGTTTTTCTTAAAAAATTTTAACATTTTTTATCTGCTTAAAACTCTTATTTGGAATGGTTAACATACATTTTAGGCTTAAAATAGTTCGCCGTTGCCATATTCATTTAGTTATTTAGTGTCTTGTTTATGGGATATTTTGCAGATATGTGAGCAAAATACGACCTTACGTGACTTTTCTTTTGCAAAGTAACATTACAGAAGTCATCTCTGATCAATTTTAAGCAAATCATTTAAAAATACTGTCGTCCCCGCTTAATCGGGTTACGGATAAACGAATACCCCGCTTATACGAATAAAATATCTCGGAATTGATGCTATAGACGTATTGTTTAAGATCCCCGCTTAATTGAATACCTCGTTTAATCGAATAATATTTCTTAGAACCGACAGTATTTGTTTAAGTGGGGCCGACAGTAGTTGAATTTTATGAAAAATAAGTTCGCAAAAAAAACTTACTTTCTGTGACTACCCATGCTGGATTATTGCTCGACTGATTTGTTTGAAAATATCTGTCAATAACTAAACTCTGATGTCCAAATAGTGCCTCTAACTGGTTTTTTTTAAGAAGGACCATTTAACTTGTGAAAAACAGCTTTAGTAAAAGGATATATCCATTACAGGTTTTTGTATGCAGTAACTAAAAAGCGTCACGGTTTTAGGCTACTGGGCATAAATGGGTTAACATCAAATTAAAAAAGAAAAGAAAGAAAGAAAATGAGAAAGTCTATGTTACACTCCAATTGAAATGGTGTGGTTATATTTTGGTACTAGTACCAAATTTATTCTTTATTGAATAATAACAAAGAACATAAGTTTCCATTCTTGTTTAGTTGTTTTTGCCACACAAATGATGATATCTTTTCTTTAATTTCTTTGCTGCAGAAAACTTCAATGAAAATAATATTTTCCAAAAATGATTTGTACTTTGGAAGTACTCGATGAACATTTTGAAAATGAAAATTTAATTAGAAGAGAGAAACCCTATTGAATTTTGGTAACCTGATTGTTCAAAAATTCCCCAATTAGTTTCAATTGACTATAAATCTAATCTGTAGGATGGTTGATCGAGTAGACAGAAGTTATTTGCTTGTAACAAAGTTTTTGTTGAATCAGTAGAATGGGTGCTGGCATTATTATGCTGATATGTTCTATCTCCTGATGTAACTAGCGATGCGTTGTACTGCTCAGCATGTGCATCCACTTTGGTATTAAATATCACTGTTCATAATGTCCTTTTAGCAGCAAATGCCCTGCACCATTACTGATCCACTTCGATATTGCCACTTGGAAAAGTCTGGTTATATTTTTTAATGACATGGCTTTTTTAAGCAGTCTGGCCCATCAAAGTTTTTCTCAATCGAAAAAAAAAAAAAAAAGAAAATAGCTTGCCATTTATCTACAATCAAAACTTATTTTTTAACAAATAATAAATCAGCTAATTCTTTGTCAAGGGTGGTTGAGGTTGTACTTTTTCAAATTCTACCCCCCAGTTGGAAATTATTACACCGTGGACTGTTTGGTCAGTACATGGAAAGCTTAAAGCAGGGTTGGCTTTTTGCTGACAGAAACTTGCAAAAATTGGTTATAACTGGTAAAAACTGGCAAAAATTGGCAGAAACTAAAAATCGTCTTTAATAGCTTTAAGTTTATGACATTTGATATGTAAACTTATTTGCCTCAAACAAAGCTTTTGTTGAACCAGCAAAATGGGTACTGGCATTATTCTGCTGAAATGGCCTATCCTAGCCTACGTATCCGCTTTGGTATTAATTACCACTGTTGGTAATGTCCCATTAGCAACAAATGCTCCCTGTGCCATTACTGATCCATTTCCATATGGCCACTTAGAAGAAGTTTGGTTATATTTTTTTTAATGACATGACAGTATTTTTCTAAGCCGTCTGGCCCATCAAAGTTTTTCTCGTTCGAAAATAAGTGTAGCTTTCCCTTTACAATTAAAATGTATTGTTTGCAAATCTTAAATCGGCTATTTAATTCTTTTACCAGGGTGGTTGAGGTTGTAATTTTTTAAACCCTGCACTTGGGTTGAAATTTATCACACCTTGGACTGTTCGGTTAGTATTTGGAATGCCAGGGGTTTGGCTTTTTGCTGACAGAAACTGTTTTTTGCCATGCCAGTGTCAATGACTGGCAAAAACTAAAAAGGATCCTTAATAGCTTCAAGTATTGCTAAATGACATTGGAAGTGTAAACTAAACATATAACTTTGTTTAATCATTGTAAAAACTTGATATAATAATCAATTTTTAATAATTTAATAATGTAAAAAAATAGTAAATTATAAGACTGAAATGTTTGAAGTAAAAGTAAAATTTATCATTGTTGAAATTGCTATGTAATAGAAATTTTAACCTTTTAACCTTTGTAACTAGCAAAATTTCCATTTTACTGTTTGTAAATATATTTTTTTCACATAAAATGTAAATTAGTTTATCAAATATTCAGATAAAATAAAGATTTTAGCTTTTTATTTTATTAAACTTTAAAATTCAGTAACTTATCTTTTAGCTCTTAACATAATTGAATAAGCTCCTTTCGATTAGTTGCTTGTTCCTTGACAGCAATATCCTTTTTGCTACCTACTGTAATCAACGTATACTGCTGGTAGGCGTTTTTTTTATTTATCGAAATACGTGGGGGAAATGGACTAAATGGTATTTTGTTCAGAGTAGTCTTTTCCAGGATTTTTCTACGTTTTTTTTCTAGGTGGACAAAATGAGATAACTGTAAATATGCCAATTAGTTTATTACGTGAAATTAGATTTTAATTTAAAGTGTACTATAACAAACAGTTGTGTATTTTGTACTTTGTATTTTATTAGGTTTCCCAACCAACAAATTTGTATACATGCTAGTTTAACTGACTCTTTTCTTTGGCCTTGGTCTTAATCTAATCTGTTTCACACTCAACCAAAAAAAAAAAAAAAAAAGACTTTAAAAGATGTTAAGCCCCCATATTTAGTGACAGGGAGAAAGACTTGCTCAATGAACTATTTAATTGAAAATATATAACATTCAAATAATAGTTTAATCGTATTTCTGCAAAATAAAATTTATTGCCCCCCCCCTTCCCCCATAAATTGAGAGGAGGTAAAACAATGTTTGTTTTTTTGAATATGGCATTTTATATTCCCTGAGTCCTAACTTTTCTAAATCGTAGCACCCTTTCAAGAATTAGAATTTTCTGATGGCATCCAAGCTTATCTCTATTCACTTTTGAAGTATTTTATCAAAATATCTGAGAAGTTAGATTTTCAAGATGTTTTAGAGTAAAATAAGTATACTATTCTGAAAACTGACTATGATCTAAAAATAGTCAAAAGCGAGTCAGATCGAAATCATCAAAATCAGTTCCCCATATATATATATAAAACATAAAAATTGTATGAAAAAAGACGAAAAGACTTAATACCTATATACACTGGCGGAAAAAAAATCCCAACGCTCGTGCATATTATTTTTGCGTAAAATTTGACGAATTACGTTCATGTTAGCCAGGAATGCCTTTAGGAAGACGAAGAAGCCATTATCAACAGCTCACCAAGTTTAAACGAGATCGAACAATTTGGCTACGAGAAAGTGGATTTTCATTTCGCGATATTGCAGAAAAACTTGGGTGGAAATGTTTCCACCATGCATGATTATTGGAAGCTACGGGCAAGGGATGGTACTAACTCAAGAAGATCGAGTTCCGAGCTGCCACGTGGCACGACTGAGAAGGAAGATCGCCGAATCTTGCGTACGGCTGTGGCGCATCGTACTACATCTGCGACTGACATTCGAAGCTACAGTTGGTACCATCTTGACCCAAAGAACGGTAAGAAAATGTTTACTTCAAGGACAGTTCCGAGCCAGGCAGCCTGTAGCCGGTATTCCATTGACTGCAAACCATTGCCCTTTCCGACGGCAGTGGGGCCATGACAGAGCTCACTGGAGGTCAGAGTGGAGATCTGTTGTAATTTTTGATGAAAACAGATTCTGCCTTAGTGCCAGTGGTGGCTGTATATTGGTCAGAAGGAGGCCAGGGGACCGCCTGCATCCAACCGGTATACGGCCTAGACACACGAGACCCACACCTGAAGTTATGGTCTCTGGAGCAATTTCCTACAACAGCAGGGGCATTCTTGTGGTTATTCCAAACTCACTGACTGAAAATTTGTCGTCAGTCTGGTAATTTAACCAGTAGTACAGCCCTTCATGAGTAGCATTCAAGGGGGCGTTTTCCAACAGGATAACGCTCGCCCTCACATCGCTGCTGTAACGCAATGTGCTCTACAGAGTGCTGACATGTTACCATCACCCGCAAAATCACCAGGTCTGTCTCCAATTGATAACGTATGGGACATTATGGGATGGCACCTCGAGCATCATCCACAGTCAGCAATGACGGTCCTAGTATTGACACAACAAGTGCAAAAAGCATGGAACTCCATACCACAAAGTGACATTCAGCACCTGTATGGCATAATGCATGCACGCTTGCAGGCTTGTCTTCAAAATTCTGGAGGTTACACCCTCTATTAAATTAACATAATTTCACATTTGCACAGCATTTTCTTGAGCTTAAATTAGCCAGTGATCTTGTACATTTAATCAATTAAACATGTTAACTAGATAAGTGCATTACCCTAATTTCATTACTTTACAGTAATTTTTTCTTGGTGTTGGGATTTTTTTTTCCGCCAGTGTATAAATAACTTTATAAAAATTATACCTATGTGTAAATATAGTGCATAGTTGATGCTGTAGACTTCGCGGCACCCCTCCGCTCTCCAAATGGGGCCGCCCACTTTGGGAATCCCTGTTCTTATTTCCATGTTGGACCACTCATTAAATACATCATCAGAAAATTTGCAAGATTTTACGTTCATGACTTGTATTATTAGTTCACATTTAAAGCATATTTCTGGCAATTTAAAAATGGCGATAAGAGTAAAAATAAGAAAATTTATTTTCTCAGCTACTCTTGTATACTTCTGGAAATTCCTACTTGGGCCTAGTAATATTCAAATCTAGTTCTTGCATTATCAAATGTTAAAAATTTGCCAATTTTATCAATGCACTGTTCTTCCATGACAGCAAGAGCTTTGTCTTGTAATTGTTCAGACACTATCAGTTCTTAACCCTTCACTGCACGATTTTTTATATTTTCATGAAAAAAAATCATGTGTTACCTTTTAAATAACCCTGAGTTCAGGAAAAATGAAGAAAAAAATTAATCTTAAAAATGTGCACCAAAAATGATGTTTTAATTGTTTTTTCTATATATGGCACAAAGCACATAGCATATGCTTTGTATACCGATAAGGGTAATAATCTACAATGTTTTTGTGTCATAAGTGGTATAAACAAACTTTCCACTAAGTGTATTTAAACATTTTTGGAACAAAGGAAATAATGACTAAGCACACTTCTAACGGAAATGCAGACCCTTTTTTTAAAAAAAGCAAGAACTGTAATACCTAGACTAGTGCAGTTAACTAGTACATAAAAATCACACTAAACTGTTATAGCAATGTTCCAGAAGGGGCACAAAGCTCAGTTTAACTGCATTTAAAAATCATAGGAATATATGAGGGTTTATTTGGTTTGTGCCAGATCTGGCACACCGTGCAGTGAAGGGTTAAAATCAGTAACTTTTAAAGCTGGCCTAAGTAATTGTTCCAAATAAACGACATAAAGTGTGTTCAATGTATTATACTTCATTTTGGAACTCAATTGACTTGCTTGATTGAAATAATGAAATAATTCTTGATGACTAGTGGTTAATTGATTGCCAAGGTCTGTTCCAAAGTGTAACAGTTTTGACAAAGGTTATGTTCAATCATTTCCCACATTGGAATTATTAGTCAGGGTAGCTAGTTGTTTACTCATAAAAGAAAATAGTGTCCTGTCAGATTCATAATTAGTGGCATTCAAAAGTTGTAGCAGTGAAAAGATGAAAAGTTTGCAGGGAAACATTGTCCTAATCTATTTTTATTTTTGCATTTATTGAAATAAACCCATGTCTTTCCAAATAGTAAACTCCATTTTCTTTTGACGGCTGTCCTAATTTCAACAACTTTTTTTGGCCCATGTTAGCCTTTACCGACAACTTTGTCCTTTTAACTACTTCTGAAAGAAATTCCAAGTTGAAACTATCGCACCTTATGTATGCTTCCATTCTGTGCAAAAGGTAAACACTGCAACATACATTAACTACTATATAGTTTAAATATTTACTTTACAATCCACAAAGCAAGCAGTCTAAAAAAATATTTTAAGAATTATAGTTAAAAAAGGACTAAAAGAGTAAAATATTTTTATAGGAAGAACAGTTATTGTTAAAATTTTGGTGTACAGCTAAGAATTTTGACAGCAAAATTTTCTTATTGCTTGCATACTAGTTGAATGTTTTTAATGTGTAAAACATATTTGTTTTATTTTTTTAATGTAAGGTATACAAATTCCATTGCTTTGTATATTACCATTAATATTTTCTGAAGTGTTGACTATATAAAAATATTTTTCATCTTGAAAACATCATATGTAAGTAACTGTTTACTATTTTTCTTGCTTTACATTTCAACAACCTTAGGGCGGAAGCAGTATTAATGTTTCTGAGAATCATGTATGTAAATTTTAGTATTTTATTGTTATTTTTAAATTACATTGCAGGGTTGAGACATTTCTAATGATTCTAACTAGTATTTGTTGCATTTGGGAATATTTGTATCCACCTCTTTTGTTGCCATTATTTTTCTAATAATTTGAATGAATCTTTGTTCTTGCGCATGATCACTACTTCAATTAGCAAACAAAGCATATTTACTTATTATGACTCTGAAATTCATTTGGCGTTCTGTGATTAATTAAATTTTTAAAAACCTTATTCTGGATTTATAGTTAAATAACAATCGTCAACTCCCTGTTGAGTAAAAAAATTAATAAAAATTTTCACTTATACCTATGTGTAACAACAAAAGCTATGCAGTTTTTGCTATCAAATAAATGCTTCATAAAGAAAATGTCTTGTTTATGTTACCTCAAAAAATTCGATTTACACATACTTAGATATCTCAACCCTCATTCAAAGAGCATATTTGTTATGTGTATGCAGTCAAAATTCTGTTGTACATGTAGCTGCACAAGTATTCATAAAAATTCTTATGTTGTCTTCTTTAGAACTCTCATATGCGACCATCACCACCACAACAGCCTGCTTCTCAGCCGTCCCCCCACCCACAGCCACCTCCTCACTCGCAGATGATGCAGAATCAGGTAAGAAATTTAAACCTATTTTTATTGTGAGTTACTGTACATTAGGGTGTATCGAAAAAAACTTTTTTTCGAAATTCAATTTACTAAGTTGATAAAAAGTTGCCCCTACCTACCCACATATTCCACAAAAAATTTCAGTCTAATCAGAAATTGTTTGGATGTGCCGCACAAGGCCTGAAATTTGTGAATTTCTTCAAAAATAGTATTTTTTTCTAATTTTTTTTAAATATTAAGAATAAATATTAAAAATAATTCAAATTGAAAAATGTACACAGCGAAGTCAGGGGACAAAATTGGGTTTCAAAAAAAGTATATTAAACAACATTTAGATCTCCCACATTTATTCTTAACTTCCGTAATTTTCACCAAAACTAGCATTTTGCAAGTCTATGCGGCTTGGTTAGAAACTTGTTTATGAATGTGGAATCTAACTGAATTAACACTTGAAACTGGGAATCATCTGTGAATTATGTGGAGTAAAAAATAAAATATTAACTATAAACAGAATCTAAGCTCCTCGTCACACAGTGCCCGCGTTCTATCGGGGCACCCCGTGATGGTAAATGAAATACAGCTCCGGTAGCGTAGCTGCTATAGGATTGTAGAGGAACATATATCTTTGGTTGAGGAACCAGACTCGAAATCTTTCGGACATGGTACTCTAGTAAATGGCCCAGGAAAAGAAATTGTAGCTTCAGTTTCACGATTTATGGAAAAAAAAAGTTCTATTGATAAAGAACATAAAAGCTATCAGTTGTGATGGCACATCAGTTAACATTGGAAAATCAAATGGTGCTATTAGACTTCCAGAAAAGTCTTTAGAACCCTCACTACAAGCCGTGGTATGTTTTCTTCATTTAATGAATTACCACTTATAAAGTTAACGGTGGCTCCTGATAAGCCAACTCCTGGACAAAATTCTTTTAGTTGACCTATTGGAGAATTCTTACAATATTGTTAAGATCTCCCAGTCATGAACTTTAAGAAAATAGAACGCATTTTGCCAGAAGTTGATGTCAAAGAAATGAGTCAAAAACGTATGGGATGTGTTTAAAGCTGTAATGTCTGGCAAATGTTCTTAAAATTTTTGCAGAAAGGAACCCTGTAAGCTTAATGGATACAGCCACAAACTGGAAAAATACTTATATCCTTTTTGTTTTCATAATTTCACATGAACAGGGCCTGCGCTAACCATTCGCCACCTCGCCGAATGCTATAAAATTGTAAATTCGCCAAAAAAGCATAAGTACTGGCGAATGGAAAATTTTCTGAAGTTGACTCCAAAAACAGAAATGTACATAAAATATAGGAAAAATACTAATTTAAATTTGTTGAATTTAACCCTACACTGCATGATTTTTTGTTCTTTGAAAGACATATATGATTTTTAATGTTATAAGAAAACATTAGAACACATTAAAAAAAAATAATTTTGAGGATAGATGGTTATATTTACTTTAAAGATACCAAATACTTGCTTTTTATACTTGAGTTACCTTATGCATGGTCATAAGGGAAAATTTTCCATGTAGCCAATTGGCAATGTTATGCAGTGTAGGGTTAATATTTGACTAATGCTTTTGAAATTTAGCTAAGCATTTTGAAATTCGGCTAATTGACAGGCTAACGACTTGAAACTGGCAAACAACCTTCCTGTATTATTTCTCAAGATACTTAATTAGAATGTGTTTGCAAAAACTATAAAATTCTAGTTAAACAAGACTGTTTAAAGTTGTCAATCAAGGCTTAAATTGTAGTTTTTTCATTCCAGGCGTTATGTATTTATGATGTAAAATTAAAGTTTATTTTTCTTTACATTTAGAAAAAATTTAATTAGAAATTTGAAATGTACTAATGAAATAAAATGAAAAAGTTTGAGCTGTGAATTTCAATAGATCCCAACATACTGCTCAATATATTTATTGAATTGATCACTGTTATATCCTTAGTATGTTCCTTTTTCTGTTGAAAAGTCACATTCAAGTTTAGGTTGCATTACATATTCTTGTGGAACAAATGATGCTGCTTTTAAAGTCATGAAATTTTAGGCCACATATAGATTTTTTTTCTTTGCAATTCGTTTTCATAAGACTAATTATAGGTAGTAAGTATTTTTACGTTCACTAGAAACTCTAAGGGAGCAACATAATTATGCACAAAATTGCAAAAAAACTGCAAACATGTATTTATAAGTTTCTGGGAACCTTTTTGTCCTGTGTGTGTAGTGGGGGGGGGGGGGGGTGTTGCTGAAACTATTGTATTCAATAACTTCAGGTTTTTACCTTCTTTCACATCCATTAATTCCAAATAGCATAAAAAATCGATGGATTTAAATAAAAAATTTATTTGCATACCAAACTAAATAAAAAATCCATTTCCAGTTAAATCTTGTTAAAACATGAACTGTTTTTTGGTATGAGCAGTTTGATAGTGATAATTTGGTATTTATAAATGATCTTCGACAGACTTTCATTCCACCTTTAAGGGCAAGAATCTGAGAAACTGTCACGCCTAGCATTATGAGGTGATTCATGACCTCTCAGATTTTTTTCCAAAAAATTACCAAATGTTTATTATATTATTGAAAGACCAAATCCAGAATGTTTTGCTCTAAAGTTGAGTTGTTTAGTTTTTATGAACCCCTAAAGATGAAGGTGCGGCATCAAAAATTAAGCGGATTTTCAAGACATGAAGTTGCTGTGAGCCAAAACTGTTTAACTCCAATTTTCTTTTTGTATATGGAATATAGAAGGTTGAAACTTTACAAAATGAATGTTAAATTTGTGGTAAGTTGTTGCGGGAAGGTCAGTGAAGGCCCTTAAAACAAGGCATTTTTGACGTTTTTTAGCGTTTTTGAGGTCTAAAAACAGCTTGTACATTTCAGTTGGCACGGCAAAAGTAGTGTCGTTTGAAAGACCAGTGTAAGCACTTTAAAATAATGTATAAATAACCGAGAAAAGTTCAACGTGCTTTTAATTGCGTAAGGCCGAAATATGAAAAATGTCATAATTTACCGATATTTAAACTGTCATAACTTCCTCTGCCAACAACATAGTGAAAAATTTTTTTTGCCAATGTCATACTCTATTCTTTGTCTTAACAGAACAGTTGAGTCCTTTGAGGCGAAATGTGAAAAAGTTTTTTACAAAAAATGCACAGGAAATACATTTTTTGTAAAAAAAAATTTCACATTTCGCCTCAAAGGACTCAACTGTTCTGTTAAGACAAAGAACAGAGTATGACATTAGTAAAAAAAATATTTCAATATGTTGTTGGCAGAGGAAGTTATGATCGTTTGAATATTGGTAAAATATGACATTTTTCATATTTCGGCCTTAAGTAACTAAAAGCAAGTTGAATTTTCCTCGGTTATTTATACATTATTTTAAAGTGCTTACACTGGTCTTTCAAACAACACTACTTTTGCCGTGCCAACTGAAACGTACAAGCTGTTTTTAGACCTCAAAAATGCAAAAAAAAGTCAAAAATGCCTTGATTTGAGGGCCTTCACTGACCTTACGGCAACAACTTACCACAAATTTAGCATTCATTTTGTAAAGTTTCAACCTTCTATATTCCATATACAAAAAGAAAATTGGAGTTAAACAGTTCCTGGTAAGAGTTTTGGCTCACAGCAACTTCCATGTCTTGAAAATCCGCTTAATTTTTGATGCCGCACCTTCACCTTTAGATGTCCATAAAAACTAAACTACTCAAATTTAGAGCAAAACATTCTGGATTTGGTCTTTCAATAAGATAATAAGCATTTGGTAATTTTTTGGAAAAAATCTGAGACGTCATGAATCACAGGCGTGACCCTCTCTCAGATTCTTGCTCTTAAGTTTTAGTGTCATGTTAAGAAGATTTAACTGTTCGAAGTTTCAAAAATATTTCCCTCTTAGTTTTCTAACATCTTTTCACAACTTTTTATAGAAATTCCATATGTTTTCACTTTGTTTATAAGAAGCTTTTAACTATCACACTTTCGAAAAACTGTTCATTACAAAAAACCATGAAAAGGAGCATGTAAAAGAATACTCTCTCAAAACTGAACTATTTCAAATAAGACCAATGATGAGATGGCGAATGAAATCTTTTCTCAACACGCTCCAGTAATTTACAGTTATGAATTTTATTTCATAATTAAAAACTTGTAAAAGTGGGGGATCCCGGAGTCCCAGTAGAGCATTTATTTCAGAAATCTGGCAAGTTTAATAAAAGTTGGGCTATAATTTAACATGTCAGGGTTGCAAATCTGTTATAAGGATCTGTGTAGCCTTCACAGTGCTGTCATGTTAAGTTTGCCCAATTTTTTTGTAGGTGATATCTTCGTAAAAAAAATAGAAATTTAATACTTTTAAAATCTTAGGAAGGAAAAAAAAAAAGTGTTTTGAAAGTTTCAAAAATCTTGGAATGAAATAGCATGCATTTTAAATACTTGTGTAAAAATATGAAACATTTAACTTAAAGATTTGGTTCTCCTCCTAAAATGTTGTATGTACAGAGAAAAAAAAAAAAACTTTTTTTTTTTTTTTTTGTAACTGCCAAATTTATAGGGATTAAAATAACATATTTTTTTTGTTAATGTCAAAGTGTCAACAGCATAACAAACAATGGTATGTAAAAAGTATTTATTCATATACAAAATACAAGTTTCTTTTTTTAGGAAACAGAACCATTTAATTATTTTATTAAAACACTAACCATACAAGTTTTATGTATATATATATATTTGTGAAAATAAATCAGTTAAATTTAAAATAACTTCAAATACACTTAACTTATGATTTACAGCTTGGTTTTTCTCAGACTAATAAGAAAATCTTTATCATACAAATGAAAATTAACATTTTGTTACTAATTTAAAATTGCTTGAGTAATAGTTTTTGTTAATAATGAAGACCTTAATTAAATGTTAACTTCTTCCACAAATACTGATTGTAAGACTTAAATTTTTGTATTACATATTTTATAAATTGATATCAAAATGCATAACAAACCAAAAATCTTCTGCTGTTTTTCGGATTGTGAAACCTGTAATGCAAAGAAGAAATAACTGAGAAATACACAAAATTAAAGACATACTGTCGTCCCCACTGAATTGGGTAACGGATAAACAAATACCTCGCTTATACAAATAAAAAATACCGGAACCGAATCTCCCTCATGTCATAGACACAATGTTAAAGATCCCGGCGTTAGCAAATAATATTTCTTGGAACCGACAGTATTCTTTCAAGTCGGGCCGACAGTATTTACAAAAAGTAAAAGTGTAAATTTGCTAGTCAGATATGATTACTTTAAACTTGAAGAAAGTTATAAGAAAACTTGAAAGTATTGCAATTGTTACTGAAGTTAAAATTTTCTATATTAATGCAGTTCAAGCTGATTAATTCACTGAGTACACTGGTGTATTATTTGTTGATATTGGTGGGAACAAAAAAATGTTAGTTATGGTTGAAACACCATGACAACTTATGTCACATCAAAACAAGTATAAATGAACACTTCAGTTATCAAATAGTGTGAACGGACAATACTAGATTGTTTGTTTGGTATTGGTGATGGCAAAAAGTAACTACTTTGTTAAAAAATTGGTTATCTTTCAAATATTATGTTTTAAATTTCTATAACAGCTTAAAACTTTCTCTGTAGTAAGCTGTTTGAGCACTCATAAAATGCATAACAGTTCTAATACTTCTGTCAAAATTTTAATGTTTAAATTTTTCTATAAATATCTATACAAGGTGTGTCTAAAAAGTTCGGTAAATGGTCGCAATGCTTATTGTATTCAGTCTAACTTAGTGACCCAATAGTACATAGTACGTGTCATGGAGCAACAACACAGCATTAAGTTCTGCTGTATCGAAAAACTGAAACAGCGACAGAACCACATGATATGTTAGTGCAGGTGTATGGGAAGGAAGCTGTGAGTGTGTGTATGATTGGTTTGTACGCTTTTGCGCTGTTAAGGAATCTTTGGAGAATGAACCACGTTCAAGCCGGCCATCCACAAACAAGACATCAGAAAACACTGAGTGATGCTGACAAAAGATCAGCGATTGACGCTGGGATTAATAACAGGAAAATTGGGCATTAACAAAGACTCATTAGAGATTATAGTCAATGAAAAATTGAGCAAAAGTAAAATTTGTTCACTTCAAGGAGGTGGTTCAGAACCATGTGGCGGTTAATTGGAGAACGATTCCACATCAAGAGTTTTCTAACTGTTTTCAAGCCTTATGCGAATGTTGTCGATTCTGTGTTGTGTCTAATGAAGTATTTTGAAGGTCAATAAGGGTATTTAAAATTAACATTCTGTTTTTTATCATATCATTCTCCGAACTTGTTAGACACACCTTATATATATATAAACAATTATTAAAGATGTTAAGTTTGAAACAGTATAAATAAACAAATTGTAAAAAAGAGCTGGAGGGGAAAAATACTACATTAAGAGAACATCTTTTTTTTTTTTTTAATAACCATCAGTGCATTTAGTACAGTTCAGTTCATTTTCAAGTTGTGTGTAAGTTGATGTATTAGAATTATTTGAACAAATTAAATCATGCACATCAGGGAACTCATGTGCTGACATGTAAGAATTGTATCTGCCGGGATTCTGGTTGCATTGGCAGCACTGCTGTTGGATGTGGTTCCATAAAGGTAAGGCTATGTTGGATGCAAACTCTTGCCTCAACCAACCCAAATGCATCTAAAATTAAAAGGGATACTAATACTATGACCTGAGTGCTTTTTGTTCCCATAACTAAAGTGTGTTTTTGAACTTGACTCATTTAATAAGTTAAAAAATGTCATTCTGCTAATAAATTGTTTTTCTTTATTGGTTGAAATCTCATCATGTGCTTGTTGTTCAACCTCAGTTTTTAAGTTTAAAATTTAATGTAATTTAGCACAGCTACATTATTCATTATTTTTGCTTTTCAAATAATAACCGTTGGTCCCATAATTAACTTCTTTTTATTTACTAATACTTATACTACTTGATCTGCTTTACATGTTGTGGTGGTGGGGGGTGGGGGGCGATAATGACAATTCCTTTCACATTCCTTTAAATGTCTAAAGAAATTATGCTGCTCAGTCAAGTTGTCAATATTTGAAACTTATTCAGTAACTTACATGTTTTTTTTTAAAATCATCTTAGAACGCTTACAAGTTTTAGACTGTGTCGTAAAATCGTATTCATTCTAGCTCAAACTGATAGTTACTCCCTGAGTTTTTAAATCTCACTGATTTACTTGGTAATGGGCTTTTCATTAAAAATTAAAAACTTTTTTGTTATTTTAAATTTTGACTGATATAGAGATAAGTTGGGAATTGCTGTAGGCAATGATATAATTTATTTTCACATAATCTTCTTACACATTATGTTTATAAAACTGATCAATAGGGTTTTAATAATTTGAAGCATTAGATATTCAAGGTTTCTGACAAGGTTCAA
The DNA here is from genome assembly GCA_038373865.1 of Uloborus plumipes. Classification (NCBI taxonomy): domain Eukaryota; kingdom Metazoa; phylum Arthropoda; class Arachnida; order Araneae; family Uloboridae; genus Uloborus; species Uloborus plumipes. The sequence continues at coordinate 48,510 of JAXGGA010002293.1, forward strand.
TAATTACATTCATAAATATTTCGTTCTCTACGACAATTTTCTAATATGTATCTGAGTAATGTAGAACACTTTACATGCACCAACAGTTAGCTCAGGATCTAGAACTTATTTGAAATTTCATTTTGTACTGGTTAACTTGAAATATAAAACATGTTATTTTTAATAATTATTAGTTGTGACTCCTATCAGTTATAAAGGCTATTTATTTGCAATGTTATTATCATTTTTACAATAATTTTGTTTCATTTACAATGAAAATGCTTTGAATTGTAATATGATGATGAGGAAAGTACTTTTGTTTCAAAAAGAAAGTAATATAAATTTCCGCCATAAAAAAGCTGCCTTTACTGTACTAATTTTTCTCACAAACTTTTGTTATGCAACAATCTTCTCTGGGTTATTAAAATGTGTCTTTGTGTTTAATGTTACATTAAAATTCTGTAGAAAATGTCAATGTTTCAAGGAACATTATCTTTTTGGAAGTACATACAAAACAAGTTTTTTTTTTTTTTTTTGAATTAATTACAAACGAGACACAATCCCACTCTATTTTTGTATAAAAGAAACACTTGCATAACATCCAGGTATGAAAGATGATTGCGTATCACTTTCTTTTTCTATTTTTGAAATGAACATTTTCAACACTTAATTTTTTACTTTCAAATAAAACTGAGATGATTCTGTCATTTATAAAGGACAAATCTATGGTGTTACTTGCCTGCTTCTTCAAAATTTCCATACAACTGAGAAGCAGATAAATGATGTGTTACTATATTTCAAATTATGAGTAATACTTGAAAATACTTGAAATTGAGTGAGTATGGTCAAGGTTGATGAGAGACCATACCAGGCTAACAGGAAAAGGAAGTTTTTTGTGGGAGGGGGGGGGTGCAAATGAACTGACAGTGGGTTTTGGGTAGCCCAGACTCTGAGCATGGTTCCGAGACCAAAAGGTTTAGAACTATGCTCACTCAGTCCTTCTAAGTCCTTCCTGTTTCTTGCTTTCAAAAAAGGTACCAGTGTAAAAACATGCTTAATGGGAAAGATGATGTTAGGAAAAAAATGTATTGTTAATAAGTAAAATGTTAGAAAAAAAGTCGTAAATAATTTAAATTTAAGTTTTACATCTTCGATTTGCCAAAGGCTATGGAGCAGTATAATAATGTTTCTGGTGATGTGAATAAAACTTCTAATTAGATTAGGCATTGCTGTTCAGCATTAATTACTGAAGAAGACATTTTAATCCACAAATCAGAATAGTTAGCTTCAAATCATCACATTAAAAATTAAAGTGCTTAAAATAATAACAAGTATTGTAATATTTTATTTGAGTTTTCATTTCATTCTCTAAGTTTTCATTTTAAGAGGAACCATCATACATTTCATTTTAAGAAAAACCTTTTTAAGAAGGTTCTTCTGCCTTTATAAAGAAGTTTGGTAAAACCTCATTCAGAGTATGCTGTTCAGTTTTGATCTCTTTCTCTTAAGAAAGATATTAATTTATTGGAAAGGTTACAAAGGAGGGCTACAAGGTTAGTGAATGGAATTATACTATGATTCCAGACTTAGAATGCTTAACATGTATAGTCTTGAGCAAAGGAGAACCATGATTCAGTTGTTTAAATTTATCAAAATGGAAGATGTTAATTTCATGCAAACAGAGGCTTTGAGGGCTGTCCACAAATGATGGCACTCTTTGATGGGGAGGGGGTCTGTAAATTTTGAGGTAGTGACAAAGGGGAGAAAAAGGTTAACAAGAAGTGTGACATCACACATTTTTAAAAATATGAATATGTTTATGAAAAGTAGCCTGGCATGTGACAAAGGGTGAATGGTTAAATGTGACAAAGCAAGGTTAGGGGGGTGTGGTAAAAAAAGTGGAACAAATTTTGACATTTATGGACAGCCCCTTAACTAATTAAATATAGGGCGACATAAACAATTCATTTATTATAGCAAATATTTCATTTTACTTGAAAGCATTAAAAGTTTCTTCCCTATTTCATATCTACTCACCTTTCCTAGGAACTTATTTTGGTCAGAGGTTTCATAACTGTGATGGGCTCCTTTACAATCTTCATGTCTCAAAATTGGCTTTTGTTGTGGTATGAGACCTCTGCCTGTAGTTAAACCCCAAGCTTTGCTTGGATAGGTTTATGCATAAAGACGTGAGTGACTCAGGTACTTATTAGCATTGAATTGTGGCAAGAACCAAACTGACCTGGAAAGAAAGGAATCCTTTTCATTGGTGAAAGAACAATATTTTCCAAATATGTGTGATCATTAAATTCTTGACAAAACCATGTGCACTGTATAATTTTCTTTGTAATGAAGATGTAATTTTCATGCGTCTCCTCTACTAAATTGGTGGGAAAATAGCTGTTCCTGTGGGGTGCATATTAAGATTCAGGGGGCAGTTTCAGCATCTACATGAGGCATTTTATTGTCTACTAACTACTGCAAGCGCATGATCTGCTTTGTGATTGAAAGATTATTTTCAATCTTAAGTTTAGTGCATTCTAAACTCAGCAGTCGACTTAAGCAGCATGACCATTCAAGTAAGTTTGATTAAATTATGATGAAAAAGCACAGAACTCTTCTTTTTTATTGTAGAGAAATTGGAGAAAATTTCTATTGCTTGTTTGGAATTATTTTTCAATTTTATAGCAGGTTATTGCGACTTCTGATTAACGACGTAGTTTTTTTATGACGTTTTAAAGTTTTTTTTTTTTTTTGTTTCTTTTGCTGAAATATAAAACATCGACATCGAAAAAAAACGATGTTTAAAAATCATTGGTGGGAAGAAAAAAAAATGTTTTGCCAATGAGACAGTAACTACTGGTTAACGAAGAATTTTTTTTTACCTCACATTTTCATGAAACATTTTTTCTGAAACATAAAACATTAAGGGGGAAAAAAAGAAACGGTGAAGGCAAATCTGATACTTTTAAAAAATATCGAGTGCAAAACATCGATAGTAAACATAGAAAACTTTTCCCAATAGTTCTAATACTGCAAGTACTGATTAACGATGTAATTTTTTAATTACGTGTAATTATCACACACTTTTTCGCATCTTTTTTGCTGAAATGTAAAAACATCGAAATCGACAAGACATCGAAGTCAATACATCGATGTTTGATAAACATCGACCATGAAACATCGATGGTAAAAACATCGATGTTTCCAAAACATCGACATCGATGTCGCACCTCTAGTAGTGACGACAGATTTCAGTCAAAACTTCCTTTACCAAAGAGAGATTCATCTCATTAAAATACGCTTAAAATCATTCGAAACCACCATAACTAAGTCTTTTAAAGTAAAAATACAGATAAAATAATCACTTGCAACATCCATTCCGAAAGAAATTGACGATAAAAAAAACAATGAACAAATTCCATTAAAATGTGAATCAATCAAAGCAATAAGCTAGTGGGGTCATTCCATGTGAAATCAACAAGCCTCAAAACTTGACCCTCATCAATTTCAAAAAAAATTATAGGGTTGATTACCTCTACAAAGTGATACAAAAAACTGATTTTTAAAATTTTTTTCAGCTGTTAGTTTTTTGTGTAAGACCGCTTAAAAAACGCAAAAAATGGAAAAAAGTGAAATTTTGAACATACAAAGATTCAATTTTCTCAGCTTCTATTGCAGCTAGAGTCTTTTGTTATATGTCATTGTAAAGCTCTTTAAACAAGCTTTCAAATGATATATAATTTGACAAGGTTTCGTGATGTTAATATTTCAAGGTCACCAAAAGCATTATTTGACCTTGAATATTTCAAAAAGTGCATTTCTTAAAAATCTGAAAAAAATATATATATTACTTCCTAATGTAGTGTATATGTGGTAAAATTTGCAGAATGGGACAGCAATGGGATCTGGATGAAAAATGGAATCAACTTTTTACACTCTTACCACTTTATTGCAATGCCTATGGCTCCTGAGGATATATAATACAGAAATATTGCAAACTGCGAAATGTTATTTACAAGTGACGGTTGGCTTATTCCACGTCTTGTTTTGAGAGGTTATAAATCATTCCTTTTCCGTTTCTACTAGGGTCTACTTTCGAAATAATAGCACTTATGGGCACATTGACAACATTTTCAAAGTCTGGATAGTAGATAGAATTTGAGGGTCCATGAGGTTGCAACAGCTTGACTTTCTTCATCTGTGTCTAAGACGCACCTTAGCCACCAATATCCATTATACCTGCAGATCAAGAATCCAACCATTTCTGGGCAATCCAGATCGCCTTTGACAGTTGTAGCACGTTCGATCCTTATAGTGTTGAAAATGAATATGCATTCACTTGCATCTGATTCCTGTTTAATGGCATTACACAATGAAGACTCTAAGTGCCTGGTGTTGTTCTTGCCATCATTTTTCTGGATTTCAAAGCCTCTGCTTCCTGTTTATAATGTTCAATTGTGCAATATTGAAAATGAATTGATTTGATATGAAAGAAGAGGCTTCGAAATCCAGAAAAATGATGGCAAGAACAACACCAGGTACTCAGAGTCTTCATTGTGTAATGCCATTAAACAGGAATCAGATGCAAGTGAATGCATATTCATTTTCAACACTATAAGGATCGAACGTCTGTCGTGTTGACGAACAACTGTCAAAGGCGATCTTGATTGCCCAGAAATGGTTGGATTCTTGATCTGCAGGTATAATGGATATTGGTGGCTAAGGTGCGTCTTAGACACAGATGAAGAAAATCAAGCTGTTGCAACCTCATGGACCCTCAAATTCTATCTACTATCCAGACTTTGAAAATGTTGTCAATGTGCCCATAAGTGCTATTATTTCGAAAGTAGACCCTAGTAGAAACGGAAAAGGAATGATTTATAACCTCTCAAAACAAGACGTGGAATAAGCCAACCGTCACTTGTAAATAACATTTCGCAGTTTGCAATATTTCTGTATTATATATCCTCAGGAGCCATAGGCATTGCAATAAAGTGGTAAGAGTGTAAAAAGTTGATTCCATTTTTCATCCAGATCCCATTGCTGTCCCATTCTGCAAATTTTACCACATATACACTACATTAGGAAGTAATATATATATTTTTTTCAGATTTTTAAGAAATGCACTTTTTGAAATATTCAAGGTCAAATAATGCTTTTGGTGACCTTGAAATATTAACATCACGAAACCTTGTCAAATTATATATCATTTGAAAGCTTGTTTAAAGAGCTTTACAATGACATATAACAAAAGACTCTAGCTGCAATAGAAGCTGAGAAAATTGAATCCTTGTATGTTCAAAATTTCATTTTTTTCCATTTTTTGCGTTTTTTAAGCGGTCTCACACAAAAAACTAATAGCTGAAAAAAAATTTAAAAATCAGTTTTTTGTATCACTTTATAGAGGTAATCAACCCTATAATTTTTTTTGATATTGGTGATGGTCAAGTTTTGAGGCTTGTTGATTTCACATGGAATGACCCAGTGTAGAAAGAATAATTAAAAATCCACTGAGAAATTTTTCTCTAGAACGGCATTCTATCTGATATCCGTTCGCTATTTCTTTCACATTTTCTACTTATCTATGAATTCTAATTTGCAGCACGTAACTTTCACGAACTGAACACAGAAAGCAAATCTAACTCCAATTGTTATAAGTTGTATTAATATGTACAATACTGTAGTCAGGCTTAGTATTAATAAGCTATTAATATTAAATTATTACCTGTAGTTAACTTCTTGCAACCCCTCGGTTACATGACATAGTGGTTTCAATTAATGGTAATGGAACATCATTTGCATAGAATTCGTAGCAAGGGCGGATCGAGAAGTTTTTCAAGGGAGGCGCGATCGGTTTTTATTACTTACTTTTTAATATGTATTCTGGTTTAACAAATATTGATCTCAAATTTTTCGGACTTCAGTTTCGAAACACTTTCGGGGGGAAAGCCCCAAACTTTCTTTCCCAACATCATTAATACTTGTTTAAAATTGCGCTTTCAAAACTTCAATATTGGAAAATTACCTGCTGAAAGAGCGATTCTCTCAAGTAGGAGGTGGGGAGCAATCGCCCCTCTTTTGGATTCGTCACTCATTCGTAGCATTATCAAGTCAATCGAAATTGAATGTTTGTTTTTTGATAGAAGCAATCAGTGGGGATTTTTATTTTTGTATTTTTTTTTTTTTTTCATTTTTCAGACGGATGTTTGTCAGTATAAAAAATTTTGGATTCGAAATTTCTTTTATATTGTGAAGACATAAAGAGTTTAAACATGAATCAATTAAATTATTTGGAAAAAATATCAACAAATGTTGGGCTTTGCCTTGAAGTAGGATTTAAATTCTCAAAATAAATTTTACTTAAAAGTCAAATGGGATATTTTTCGTGTTTGCATCATTGTATGCAAAAAAGCATTGCAAAAATTAATAAATAAAATACTACATAGTGTTGATTGCCTTTATAATATGACTGGCGAAGTTTTAGTTGTTTGCACGAAAATGGTTTTATTTTTATTAGACTTGACTGAAAATTGCGAACGACAGCTGTTTGGTGGTCAAGTAGTGTTTCGTTGAAATAGAAATTTATACTAGCAGAAAAATTATGCATACTGTACAAACTAAGGGAGAAGGAGAATCATCTGCTATGCGAATGTTTCATCAAAATTTAGATCATTTTGATGTCTCGAAATTACCTTTATTTTCTTTAAATGTGAAAAATGAAATATTTTGCTCAATTTAAGCCTGCCTATAAATTTTCTGGTGGGAAAATGTTATTTACTGCAAGTAACAAGTTCTAATAATTTAAACTGTTTGAAAGAGATGAGACAACTTAGACAAATGAAAATCAAAGGTAGAATATTTTTCACAATTTCTTGACATGAAATCTTTCCTCTGCCTATCCTTATGTCAATTCTTGCCTTTACTTTTATTCGTTTCCGAATGAGACTGAAATAGGGAGTTTTCTGACTCCCCCCCCCCCTTTCTGCAGATTTTTTTTATATATTATGTGTGCTTCAATCCTCTCTGCGAATCTTTTTTGGACTTCGATTCGCCAAGGAATTTATGCTGGTGGTTGTTGGTATTCTTCAAAGTCTACTCATGAAATGTGCAATGGCTCTTCGCTAAGTTTATGGAACTGTGCGTAGCATATTTAAATTGAATGAGTTCTTCATAGTTTGTCATGGTAAACTTGTTTTTTGATACTATTACTCAAAGAAATTTAAAATTGATTTTTTGCAAGCGAAAAGTTTTTATTCATTTTTTTATTTGCCTTACAGACTGATTATCTTTTTCTTACTGCGGAAAAGTTTTAGCTATTGACGTACTAAAACAGTTAAACGCAAAAATAATTTTAGAACGTGAAGGGAGAATGAAGGATGTATTTTCATGTATAACTTCGGCTTTTTTCTTTCTTTTTTTACATTACTCATATATAGTTTGTTATTTTGTGAATCTTTGCTAATCTTTACTAATTTCCTCCCCTTTTTCGTTTATAATCAAGAATTTAACAAATTTTCAATGTCAGAGTAAAAATTAAATTTCTTACATCTTTCCAACCCCACTCCCCCCTAGAATGCTGATTAAAATTGCTTTTATTGTTTGCCGCGGGAGTTCAAACAAAAAGTAATTTTAATGCTATTCCTTTTTTCAAGAAAGATCATAACAGTTGATGTTTTTTTTTTTCATCATTAATTCTATAGCTGTGCAAAAAGTGTTCCATTTAATGGAGTATTAATTAAATAGTAATAAAACTAATGCGATTTATTTTTAATCGTAGTATTGTCACTTTTTTATGTACCCCCAATAACAATAATTTTACTGTTAATAAGAGAACTAGTTGCTCTGTTTTTAACCATTTATCTCAACAATTGCAATTTGGAAAAAATAAATAAATAAATAAATAAACTTAAGATACATTTTGAACGATTGGCTGATTCGGCGTTTTTAACAGCCGGGGGAGGGGGGGGGGGAAGGGGGCTCTATCATCGCGTTTATATACTTAGTTCTTCTGAATATAATGGCTCCAAGTCCGCAGGCCCAAATGATAATCATAATCAGGCACGACGGAAAATTATAAAATAATACTTTGTTCTTAGTTCCAAATGACTTTTATTTAACAATTCACACACGTACGTATGCACGTAATAAGAATTCTAAGCCTTAAGAACATTTGGAACTCTTGTAGTTGGTGGACAATTCCGTAACTCACGCAGGAACCACCTGGCGGAAAGAATGGAAAAAAAAAGCTTTTATGTACATCCACCCATCCGGAAAAGGTTTCCCTCCCGAAAACAAGCGCGTGACGTTACCAAAAGCACAAAGCGCGACAATAATTACAACCCCCAAACCCTCATTTACATATATTTTGCGCCGCGTGCGTTTTCCAAGCATTCCAGTAACGACCCCCTCCACATAATAATTCCCGTCAGAATGGAAAATTTGAGGAAATTCCGGTATGTGTAGGGGGAAGTGGGGCGGGTTGTCTTAATAATGAGTACAACCATAATGAGTAATTTAAGTTAATGGCCACGTAAGGCTAGACATTTTTTAAAAGTACTTCTCGTTTATTGTTGCATTTGCATCCACTCTTTTATCTGGGCATGGCTACCTGCGATCTTAAAGCGGTTAACCAGACGGGTGAAAAAGAGCGTACAAGCAGAACTTACATTTTCTGCCACATCAGTCATTTGGCGCTGATCTCCTAGGGTTCGGTGAGACTTTTTAAAGGGAAAGGTATAGTAATAACATGCGTGTAAAGACTTGATTTCTAGGAGTAGTGTATTTTAATTGACCCCCTCCCCCGAATGGGGGGAAATTCGAAATTGGGGGAGGGGGGGTCAGAGGGGGTCAATTAAAATATAGTTTTGTATTTCAAAAACCCCCTCCCCCGAATGGGGGGGGGATTTCGAATTTGGGGAGGGGGGTCAGAGGTGGGTCAATAAAAATACAGTTTTGTATTTCAAAACCCCCTCCCCCGAATGGGGGGAAATTCCGAATTAGGGGAGGGGGGTCAGAGGGGGGGTCAATTAAAATACAGTTTTGTATTTTAATTGACCCCCCTCCCCCGGATGGGAGGGAAATTCCGAATTTGGGGAGGGGGATCAGAGGGGGTCAATTAAAATACAGTTTTGTATTTTAATTGACCCCCTCTCCCGAATGGGGGGAAATTCGGAATTGGGGGAGGGGGGTCAGAGGGGGTCAATTAAAATACAGTTTTGTATTTCAAAAACCCCCTCCCCAGAATGGGGGGAAATTTCGAATTGGGGGAGGGGGTCAGAGGGGGCAATTAAAATACAGTTTTGTATTTTAATTGATCCCCTCCCCCGAATGGGGGGGGGAAATTCGGAATTGGGGGAGGGGGTCAGAGGGGGGTCAATTAAAATACAGTTTTGTATTTTAATTGACCCCCCTCCCCCGGATGGGAGGGAAATTCCGAATTGGGGGAGGGGGATCAGAGGGGGGTCAATTAAAATACAGTTTTGTATTTTAATTGACCCCCCTCCCCCGAATGGGGGGAATTCGGAATTTGGGGAGGGGGTCAGAGGGGGTCAATTAAAATACAGTTTTGTATTTTAATTAACCCCCTCTCCCGAATGGGGGGAAATTCGGAATTGGGGGAGGGGGGTCAGAGGGGGTCAATTAAAATACAGTTTTGTATTTCAAAAACCCCCTCCCCAGAATGGGGGGAAATTTCGAATTGCGGGGGGGGTTCAGAGGGGGGTCAATTAAAATACAGTTTTGTATTTTAATTGACCCCCCCTCCCCGGATGGGAGGGAAATTCCGAATTGGGGGAGGGGGTCAGAGGGGAGTCAATTAAAATACAGTTTTGTATTTTAATTGACCCCCTCCCCCGAATGGGGGGGAAATTTCGAATTGGGGAGAGGGGTCAGAGGGGGGTCAATTAAAATACAAAACTGTATTTTAATTGACCCCCTCCCCCGAATGGGGGGAATTCGGAATTGGGAGAGGGGGTCAGAGGGGGGTCAATTAAAATACAGTTTTGTATTTTAATTGACCCCCTCCCCCGAATGGGGGGAATTCCGAATTGGGGGAGGGGGTCAGAGGGGTGGTCAATTAAAATACAGTTCTGTATTTTAATTGACCCCCTCTGACCCCCCTCCCCCAATTTGAAATCCCCACATTCGGGGGAAAGGGGGTCAATTAAAATACATAACTGTTTTTTAATTGACCCCCTTTGACCCCCCTCCCCCAATTCCGAATTCCCCCCATTCGGGGGAGAGGGGTCAATTAAAATACAAAACTGTATTTTAATTGACCCCCATCTGACCCCCTCCCCCAATTCGGAATTCCCCCCCATTCTGGGGAGGGGGTCAATTAAAATACAAAACTGTATTTTAATTGACCCCTCTCTGACACGCTCCCCCAATTCGGAATCAACCCCCAATTCGGGGGGGGGCAATTAAAATACAAAACTGTGTTTTAATTGACCCCCCTCTGACCCCTCCCCCAATTCGGAATTCCCCCCAATTCGGGGGAGGGGGTCAATTAAAATACAAAACTGTATTTTAATTGACCCCCCTCTGACCCCTCCCCCAATTCGAATCCCCCCCAATTCGGAATTCCCCCCCCAATTCGGGGGAGGGGTCAATTACAATACAAAACTGTATTTTAATTGACCCTCCCTCTGACCCCCCTCCCCCAATTCGGAATCCCACCCATTCGGGGGAGGGGGGTCAATTAAAATACAAAACTGTGTTTTAATTGACCCCCTCTGACCCCCCTCCCCCAATTCGGAATTTCCCTCCCATTCGGGGGAGGGAGGTAATTGAAATACAAAACTGTATTTTAATTGACCCCCCTCTGACCCCCTCCCCCAATTCCGAATTCCCCCCCCATTCTGGGGAGGGGGTCAATTAAAATACAAAAGTGTATTTTAATTGACCCCCCTCTGACCCGCTCCCCCAATTCGGAATCAACCCCCAATTCGGGGGGGGGTCAATTAAAATACAAAACTGTATTTTAATTGACCTCCCCTCTGACCCCTCCCTCAAATCGGAATTCCCCCCCCAATTCGGTGGAGGGGGTCAATTTAAATACAAAACTGTGTTTTAATTGACCCCCCTCTGACCCCCTCCTTCAATTCGGAATCCCCCCCATTCGGAGGAGGGGGGTCAATTACAATACAAAACTGTATTTTAATTGACCTCTCTCTGACCCCCTCCCCAATTCGGAATCCCCCCCATTCGGGGAGGGGGGTCAATTAAAATACAAAACTGTATTTTAATTGACCCCCCTGACCCCCCCAATTCCGAATTCCCCCCATTCGGGGGAGGGGGTCAATTAAAATACAAAACTGTATTTTAATTGACCCCCCTCTGACCCCCCTCCCCCAATTCCGAATTCCCCCCCATTCTGGGGAGGGGGTCAATTAAAATACAAAAGTATTTTAATTGACCCCCCTCTGACCCGCTCCCCCATTCGGAATCAACCCCCAATTCGGGGGGGAGCAATTAACTGACCCCCTCCCCCAATTCGGAATTCCCCCCCAATTCGGGGGAGGGGTCAATTAAAATACAAAACTGTGTTTTAATTGACCCCCCTCCCCCAATTCGGAATTTCCCTCCCATCCTGGGGAGGGGGGTCAATTACAATACAAAACTGTATTTTAATTGACCCTCCCTCTGACCCCCCTCCCCCAATTCGGAATTCCCCCCATTCGGGGAAGGGGGTCAATTAAAATACAAAAATGTATTTTAATTGATCCCCCCTCTGACCCCCTCCCCCAATTCCGAATGCCCCCCATTCTGGGGAGGGGGTCAATTAAAATACAAAAGTGTATTTTAATTGACCCCCCTCTGACCCGCTCCCCCAATTCGGAATCAACCCCCAATTCGGGGGGGGGTCAATTAAAATACAAAACTGTATTTTAAGTGACCCCCCTCTGACCCCCCCCAATTCGGAATTCCCCCCAATTCGGGGGAGGGGGTCAATTTAAATACAAAACTGTTTTAATTGACCCCCCTCTGACCCCCTCCCCCAATTCGGAATCCCCCCATTCGGAGGAGGGGGAGTCAATTAAAATACAAAAGTGTATTTTAATTGACCCCCCTCTGACCCCCTCCTTCAATTCGGAATTAAAATACAAAAAAAAGTGCCTGCGAAAAGAATGAAAATGATTTTCGTCAATACTTTGCAAAAGACACTCTAAAACAACATTCAGAAAAAAAAAAAAAAGAACACATGAAATTAATGTGTAATCGAGTATCGTGGGATGTGTTTCGATGAATAATGCATGAACAGAAAAATCATTTGAAAGAAATAACGCGGTTTTCACTGAAAAGCAAAGCGAAATCTAGATTGTTAACATAGAAAAACGCTCAAACCAACCCTAGGAGATCAGCGCCACAAGCGGCGACAACGGTAACTTCGCCTTGTACGAAATTTCCTTTGATCTCCGCCGCGTCTGGCTAGCCGTTTTAAGATCGCAGGTAGCCATGGCTCAGTGGAACAGTTAATATCATTTTATAATTTTCCTGCAGACTCTCTGCACAATAAATAGAACTTACAGATGTCTCTAAAAGAGTTAAAAACGCATAAAAAAATGAACTAAAAATATAATGTCAACAGCAAAATCCAAGGAAGAACTCTTTAGTGTTTCCATAAGATTTTCACTTAGGCAGGAATTCAAGTGAAACACGGACGATCGCAACTCACCATTGCAATCGCAAATTCCCAAATTTGGATAAGTTGCAATCGCTATAAATGCTAATCGCACTGACGTCACTACGGGTGGAGCCAATAAGAGCTCACAAGCAGTCAGCGATCTCCTCTTATTCGCCAAGTAGGCTGTGACGTTTTATCTAGCTCGTTTTTCATAGGCAAACGTCACGCTGACGTCACGATTTTTTTATCAAGAAACGTTCTAATGTAATTCACTTCCAGTAGCGATTGCAATATGCGATCGCCTGTTTCACTTGAATTCCTGCCTTAGGCAGAAATGAATTAGAACGTTTCTTGATAAAAAAAATCGTGACGTCAGCGTCCCAAGTAGCATAATCCCGTTACATCACGTTTTCCCGAAGAGTTGACATAACGTTACTTGTAACTTAAAAAGAGCGATAACTTGTCAAGTTGCATTTCCGTAATGCAACGGTTGCAGAACAGTTGCTTGTCACGGTTTGTCAACGATACTGAAAGGCTACATCAATGACATTTTAACGTTATATCAACCTTTATTTGCAACGCTTCATGACGTTGCAGCAGCATTCGATTTTTCACCGATTCATCAAGATCAAAGATTTACAAACATTCTAAAAAAAAATTATATAATTGAATGATTTTATTCAATTGCTTTTGTCAAAAAAATATCATCTCCCAAGCAGCATTTTATCTTGGCTCAATCTTGGCGTGATATTGTTCATATTGGCTATATCCTGTCCAATATTGGGCCAGCTTTCATAAGGTTCAGCCAATATTGGCTCTACACTGTATTGACAATATTGTACTTATCTTGGCATGCAATAATGTGCCAATAATGGCTGAAAAGTGGGCATGCATTATTGTCTTTAGACTGTCGGACAATGTTGGCACAATAGTGGTTGAATTCTGGAAAGCCAATATTGGGCTGAAGATGGCGTTTGATGTTCAACCGATTTTGAAAGTTGTCTGAAAAATGATGCGTATCTTCTTAAGTGAGCAATTAAATTATATGATGAAAGGGTTTTAAATTGAAAATCAAATAAATATTTATTTCTGTTCGAAAACTTAAGCATTTCTTTTCCCTAACTGAACGAATCATTTTCCGTTTGGACTTGCAGTGAAGTAAATGCTTCGCATCTGAGTCACGCCGGTTACTGGCTTTTGTTTACGAAAGTTTTTAGAAGTTCAAAGTATCCTTATGTAATAAATCTTTATATTTTTAGGTTCATTTTGTGTTCCAAACATATCTTTCATGATTTTTATTCGTATCAATTGATTAAGTTACTGACAATTCTGCAGTATTGTTATTTAATTTCTGTACCGAATAGCTGCTAACTGCAATGATGCATGAACTATTTATAAGTTATTATTTAGATATTTGTTCCTTTTATAGTTTTTGCTTCTTGACTTGTTTCGCTTAGATTACTTTTATCCGAATTAAAAATGTTTCTGTTGCATTTATTGTTGTTATCGTGTTAAAGCGAAAAGAAGAAGAAGAAAAAAAAAGCTTACGTGCATTTTTCATTGCTCCCTCTCTATTTTAAAGCATTGTTCATATCGTATGTTTTTTTTCAGGTTATTATTATTTATGTATTTATTTCGCATATTCATTGATTGTTTTTTCTGGAAAATTCTACTGTGTGTGCTTTTTTATATTTAAGATTTTTTATATAAATTATTGAATATGTAAGAAATTTGTTCTAATATTAGAAATTATAGTCCAAGGTTTGCATGAAAGTAAAAATTTTATAAGTAAATATTTTCTGCATGTTATTCTATATTTGTGTCTGCTCTGCATTAATTATGGAGGCCTCTTCATATTTCTAGCCTCTTTCATGTAGTCTTGGGGTTCCCAAACTTTTTTGGTGGAATTTTACGAATTCTTAATTAGTGAATTTGAAGAGTTTTTTTTAATTTTTCTCCAATTATTTGTCGTAATGTGTTCACCGGCATCCAAAGAAAAATTAATTAGTTTGATGATGCAGGGTAGATGTATTGTTAACGAATATTCTTCTGTGGTTGCTTTCCCAGTGAAATAAAATTGTGACGTATCTGAGCACACAATTTAAAACTGTAGAATATACATTCACACACTCCAGGGTCCCTCGTACCTACCACATTTCATGGTTTAACCAGGATATGGCCCTGAATAGCGCTGAGTTCTTTTTGAACCAGAACTAAGGGTCGAGAAAATCCTTGGCCCAGCACCCCGAGAGGTATCGTTTCACTTGGAGGACTTTGTGACCACGACATTTTTAACCTCCCCCAGCCACCATTAATCAAGAAGGTGGATTTTTGATTGGCTGGGGATCGAACCCGGCTCCCGTTGGTCACGAGTCCGACGCCTTACCGATCGGGCTACCACAGCCACACTGTAGGGTATAAAAACCATGTACAGAGGGAAGATGAAATTTTTGCTTGGATAATGCCTTTTGCTTTCAATCTTGTGTCCATAACAGTAAGAGGTTAACTTTTTTCATTTATTTATCTGCAAATTTTTATGATAGCCAATGTTTAAGATTGATATTAATTAATGATTAACGGATGATGCACACGTATGGGCAGCGAATGTTCGTATTTTCTCTTGTTATGGTAGCTATTTAAAATTTCTTTTTTTGTTAAAAATAGTAAGAAGTTTTATCTATTTGTATTTGCAGAATTTTTTCTAACCTCGGTAAAACAAACACTAAAAACCTTTAAAATCCATTTGTCTTAACTGTTGCTCTTATGTGGCGAACAATAAGCAACAAATAGAAGGACGGAGATCAGAAATGCAGTCAATTTTGGCAGTACTTAGTTTTAAGCCTGTTCAAATTAACGAGGTTCAATTGTAACTGCAAATAATCTCCTCTCTGTCTCCCAATCAAACATCTTTTTTCATTTAACAAGAGCAAAACTTTTCCATGATTATATGCAGGAATTCTCGAGTTTTTCGACTGACTTTATAGGTAAAATTAAAGGTAAAGTTTCAGTTCTAAAAAGCATCACTCAGTAGTTACATAGATTCGGTGGTGCCTCCACCTTCCTATAAACGAAAAAATTAGTTTTCCTTTGTAGCTCATAGTGCTATTTTCCTGGATCATGTGCCCTCTAACCTCTTGCATCCTCCTCGCCGGGGAGGGTTGGGGTTGGGGATGTATCACCCATAGCCTGTGGTTTTTCTTGGTTTTCAAATTGTCAACAAATTTTTCACATTTATACTTCCTTTGATTTTGCCGAATTGCAGTAAATACAGTCGAGCTCTGAAAACTTGGTCTAATGTAGACTGAATGATCAGGTTTGAAAAAGCTGGGTTCTCTGATTTTTTGCAGTGCTGGGGTTTGCAATTGCTAAGTTTTCACGACTCGACAGTATCACTTTTACACACAAATAATGCTCCTTTAAAGCATGTATTCCATAAAATGTTTAATTGTTTTCATAAATACTTGAAGAATTTGTATTTGAGAAATGATCTCAAAAAGATTATTTTTAGATAAAAAAGGGAGTTAGCATAACACTTAAAAATATTAAAGTATCTTACTGCTTTAAAATTGTAATTATTATTCTGATTTCATTTAAACTTACCGTATTAGCCAGCATGCCGGAAAAAGTGAGGTTACGGTCTGCCGGATAGTTCAAGGTTCATTTTGCAACAAAACAAAAATTAATTTCTCTCCTCAATTTCAAACGCAAAGCAAACCACTATAGGGAAAAATAATAATAAACGCCTTTCTCAAAAGCAAACCAATGAATTTCATGGTGCGTTATTTTACTACTATGTATTAACATTTTTACAAAGTTAAATCGGTTAATTGTATTAATAAAATGATCTATACTGCCGTGTTACAAAAGTGATATCTGCACTGAGCGGCAAATGCTGATATCACTTCTTAATGTTTTATGCTTCTACGATGGCACTTTTTTTGAAAATTTTATTTTAATATTTCCCGTTCACAAATGACCATAAAACATGTATTTAGATAATATATGTTGAAAAAAATTATACTTGGTGACAATAATTCAATTTTCATAAAAAGAGTAGATTAGATTTTTGTGCTTGGCACACTAGTACATAACTTATCTTATTTTTAAAGTTTTTAGTATTCTTGGGATAGTATAAATTTTTTTTTCCAACCTTGGTTTTTCCAGCATGCCCGGAAAGGACTAGTTATGGATTATAGAAAATCTGTTGACCCTCGAATTTTGGGGCATGCCGGCTAATACGGGGAAATACAGTATTTATTAACTATTTCAATGTAGAAAGAGAATTACAGTCAAACCTTGTTAAAACGAACTCTAAGCCCACATTGAGCTCTAATACTAAAGAAGAGTCAACTTAGCGTTCCGTCTTTTCCCCAAGTGAATATGGCAAAAGAATTGCTCTTTTCACACTTAAGAGCCGTTTTTTTTAAGAATCAGGCAGTCAAAAAACTTGACATTTTTGATTTTGCTGAAAATTTCAGAATATGGTTTTTATTTAAAATTATTAAACACGTGTTTTTTTATTTTTCCAAAAAAAATTTTTTTTCTTTCCATTTTGGGAGGTCAAAGTTGGACTTTGCTCTTTTTTTCAATAAAAACATGCCAACTTAGATGAGCCAATACTTTTTGCTTTAGGAGTGAACCGTGGAACTGACAATTATTTTGTGTTCTACTATATCCCCCCTAACTGTAAGTACATAAATATTTGTGGACGACTCTTGGCGCAAAGGTCAGAGGTCACTCAAAGTTGTAAGAAAAATAGTTTTTTAATGCAACTTTGACCGACCAAATCTTCTTGTGGAAACGGTGCACCACGGTAGTGTATATATCAGTAAATACCCACCAAAGAGTAGTATCCAAAAACATAAAGATATGTGTGGTTGATATTTTGCACATCGAAATATTTGACTCTGAAGTTGCAGAAATCGCAAAATCACGTGACTTTGAGGGTCATTATCTCCTTGCAGCATGAGTGACCAGATACAAAACTAGTTGGAGTAGAAGCCTTTCTTGTCCCAGAAACACAATCCGTTAACAAACCTATGGCTACTCTTTCAGTTTTTGCATAATTCGGCTCTAAACTTTGAAAAATGAGTGTTTTTCGGCGTTAAGAAAAAAGGCCAATTACCTGTTTTAAAATAGGTATTGCTATTATTTGTAGCATTATTATATCCCAACTTCCTAACTAGCTGAAATGGCATCTAAAGATAGTTATACAGTTGAAACCAAATTGAAAATGAATTCTCGAAAATACTCAGTATACGTCTAAAACCATATTTTTTTGTTTGTCCAGGCGACGTTTTTTTTTCGTTACAGCTCTTTATTCCGTTCGGTTCCAACATGGTAAGCAATTTATGTACTTCTTGTCGTTCTAGTTGCTGTAAAACTGGAAAGTAATGTATCTTAAGTCTGATATAAAGTAATTTCTCTTGTCATAATGTAAAAGAATATTTTGAAATGGATAATAGATCTAATCTAAAAAAAAACTTACTTATTCAGCTTCGCCCTCTTGCTCGATGTCATGAATGTCATCAAAAATTTCCAGACCTGCACCGAGGGGCTTTAATGTACCAAGATTTTTAAGAAGTGACATTTTGCTAAAGAGGCTTCTGATTTGTTAAAAAGTTGAGTTTTTTATGGCATTCACAACATCTACCAAGAGGGCACAGCTGAACAGAAGTTTTTTTTTTTTTGGATTATGTTTATTGTCCATTTCAAAATATTCTTTTAGCATTATAAACTTGATATGACAGGATATATAGCTTTAAATCAGACTTAAGATACATTGCATTCCTGTTTTACAGCAACTAGAACGACAAGAAGTACATAAATTGCTTACCATGTTGGAAGCGAACGGAATAAAGAGCTGTAACAAAAAAAAAAAGACGTCGCCTGGACAAATAAAAAAATATGGTTTTTGACGTATACTGAGTATTTTCGAGAATTCATTTTCAATTTGGTTTCATATGTATAACCATCTTTAGATGCCATTTCAGCTAGTTAGGAAGTTGGGATATAATAGTGCTACAAATAATAGCAATACCTATTTTAAAACAGGTAATTGGCCTTTTTTCTTAACGCCGAAAAACACTCATTTTTCAAAGTTTAGAGCCGAATTATGCAAAAACTGAAAGAGTAGCCATAGGTTTGTTAACGGATTGTGTTTCTGGGACAAGAAAGGCTTCTACTCCAACTAGTTTTGTATCTGGTCACTCATGCTGCAAGGAGATAATGACCCTCAAAGTCACGTGATTTTGCGATTTCTGCAACTTCAGAGTCAAATATTTCGATGTGCAAAATATCAACCACACATATCTTTATGTTTTTGGATACTACTCTTTGGTGGGTATTTACTGATATATACACTACCGTGGTGCACCGTTTCCACAAGAAGATTTGGTCGGTCAAAGTTGCATTAAAAAACTATTTTTCTTACAACTTTGAGTGACCTCTGACCTTTGCGCCAAGAGTCGTCCACAAATATTTATGTACTTACAGTTAGGGGGGATATAGTAGAACACAAAATAATTGTCAGTTCCACGGTTCACTCCTAAAGCAAAAAGTATTGGCTCATCTAAGTTGGCATGTTTTTATTGAAAAAAAGAGCAAAGTCCAACTTTGACCTCCCAAAACGGAAAGAAAAAATTTTTTTTTGCAAAAATAAAAAAACACGTGTTTAATAATTTTAAACAAAGACCATATTCTGAAATTTTCAGCAAAATCAAAAATGTCAAGTTTTTTGACTGCCTGATTCTTAAAAAAAACGGCTCTTAAACTCAAGTTTTATTCTGTAAAGCGTTTTGTTGTGCATTTTTCGAGTCCTTAATCTACTCGGTTAGGGCTGTCAAAAGAGGCGTTATTTCCCCATTGAACAACATGTTTTATTGCGCGAAACATTCTGCTACACTCGTTGGGAACTTAAGACGTTGAGTTGAAGAACAGGAAAGAATTTCTTAATGAACGTACACCATCGCCACATGCCATTCACTTTTCCAGGGGCTCAAAAGGCTCACACCGAATGTAAATTTCGTCGAAAACCGACATAAATCACACCCGCTTATATAAAAATACTTACATTTCTGAAAGCCGGAGGGCCCCCTTTAATTACAGGCCTGCCACATGCATGTAATTTTTTTTTTTGGCAAATTCTGTGTGAGGCGGGGGGAGGGGTCTTGTCTTGGTACTCCTCCCTCTTTCCCCAATTTAATTGGTTTATCAGTTTAAATGTCGTAGCGACTGGGTTACTAAGGCCTTGATTACGGTATGGTACTGGGAGGAGGGGTCTCTAGTATCATCCACCGGAGGTACTAAATGCTAGTGACTTACCAGAGGGCTTTCGGACTCGCAAAATTTAAGAGCATGTTCTGGGTTGGCTTATATGATTTATTTCAGCACTGGAGTTTTTTTTCTTACTTTATTTTTATACTTAACTGAATATAAAAAGCTGAAAAAAAAAATCTTTAAATTGTTACTAACTTTTTTCTCTTTTTTTTGACAAATTTTAATTTGAAAGTTAACAAAAAAGGCTTGATAAATAAGCAAATTTATCAAGAAACCAGCAACATGCTATATGAGTTTTTTAATTATGCACTATGTTTTTATGTTTTGCAAAGTGAAGCAAACTGACCATAGGCTGTTGCTGGTATAGAAAGGGAAAAAGCTTAAGAAGGCGAACCATCTGGTCACTGTATTCAGCTAGTTATTAATGAAATAATGTGTACTACCAAGTAAAATGTACGCAAGCAATGTGTATTGCTATGCAATACGTTTTAGCTTTTAAATGTAAAAAAAAAAAAGGATTAAGATTAATTGCTTCTGCGCCTTATAATTATTTTTTTTTCTTGTATTTATATGATGTTAAACAAAGTTTAATAAATGGCATAATTTGCTTCACTATAAACTATTTCTCTTATACAGGGTGTCCACTCCAATCGTGGACCAATAGCTAATTTCTAAACCGTTAGAGATAAGCATATAGTTTATTTAGGAAAAAATCTCCAAATTACGAAAGGAATTTTGGGTCTATTCAATGTTTTTCAAAAAATCAAATTTTGAAAGAGTTACGAAATTTAAATTTTTATACAGCCCCCCAGTCCTATCAATCATATTTAGTAAAACATTCCTGACACTGTAACGTTTAAAACTAAAAAAAAATCACTCTTCTACCACAAAAATTGACCGAGTTATGACGTTTTGAAAAATCAAGATTTTGCATTATTTCATGACGTCATCGAGCGATCGCTTAAGGGACCGTATGCGAAAACCTTCAAAATCTTGATTTTTCAAAACGTCATAACTCGGTCAATTTTTGTGGTAGAAGAGTGATTTTTTTTTAGTTTTAAACGTTACAGTGTCAAGAATGTTTTACTAAATATGATTGATAGGACTGGGGGGCTGTATAAAAATTTAAATTTCGTAACTCTTTCAAAATTTGATTTTTTGAAAAACATTGAATAGACCCAAAATTCCTTTCGTAATTTGGAGATTTTTTCCTAAATAAACTATATGCTTATCTCTAACGGTTTAGAAATTAGCTATTGCTTCACTATAAACTATTTCTCTTATATATTTATTCTTTAAAATGTTCATTTATTTTTAAGATTAGAATAAGTTTTTGAATTATATTACTTCCAATTAGAATTTGAAAAGTGTTAACAATTGCTGAATAAAATTATTTTTTTCACGAATAATATTGTTTAGTTTCTTTCACACAATTTTATTTACATTTATTTAGAAATGAAATGCTATGGTTTTTTCTTTGCTTATAATATGTTTGGAAAAGTTTTCATCTCATAACCATGTCTTTTCCCTTCATTGTGTAATAATCGTTATATGCTATGTGGGAAAAAGAATTCTAAAGAAAAGGGTCTTAATTGACTCTGATCTCCCAATTATCAGGCATGCTGCGAAGATGCTTTTGTTAAAAGATTTTAAAATTTCCTGAATTTTTACTGCTGAAAATAATGGAAATGTTTTGAAACAGTTCGAAGCATTACCCAGCTGGAAACTCTGAATAGAAATGATTAAGGGCGCCATACGTTTTAATGTTGCATTTAATGTCATCTACATGGTGAAAAGACGAGTATTAAAATGTAAATTTGGCAAAATAATAACAAATGTTGTAAACACAAATATTTTCTTAGGGTGAATTTTAGAAGGATGAACCCTATCCAATTTTTAGCCAATATTGTGAGCTAACATGTAGCCAAGACACTGCCAACATTGGGAGCTATTATTCAGCCAAGGCAATACCAATATTGGGAACCACTATCTAGCCAATGTGATGCCAATATTGGCTTTAGATCGGCATGCAATAATGGCTCAAGATTGAGATTGCAATAATGGCGGATATTGTCAAAATGTATCCCCTCCACACTTTAGCCAATATTGGGCGCCAAGCTAAACCCATCTTTCAGCCAACATTTTACAATATTGCGCCAAGATTCGATCTTTATTCAAACCGATCAAGGTGATCTTTATCGACGTGATTTAAATCAACGACGATAACCCTATTATAGGGTTACGGACTCTTGAGAAATTTCCAAAGTACTAAAATAAGAAAAGCATGTTTTTAGAACTAAAGACAACGAATACTAACTAACCAGAAAGAAAAAACTTCACAAAAAAAAGTAATGCAGAATACATACCTTTATTTGAATCTAATTGACTGATTGAGCAAAATTACAAAATGAAAACCGATCACACACAACACAACAGCAGAGAATCGACAATGAAGAATGCAAAGATTCCCGCCAAAAGCGACTAGTTGAGCAGTGGATGTAGCAAACAACGATAAGCAACGTGATGTTGCGTTATCTTTCAGCATGTTTGTCAACGTTTCAAGTATAATTCATTTGCCACGAAATGTTGCGTTTCAAAATTTTGCTTTTGTGACGAATCTTCAGCGTGTTGTCCCTAGAGATGCAAAAAACCCGTAGTTTTTGAGAGCCGGGAAAAAACCCGGGAATTTCGGGGAATAAACCCGGAATTTTGGGGAACATTGGGAATTTTGACTGTAAACAAAGATAGTAATTTTCTACATAGTTGTTATGCCTAATGTATGAGTTACTATATAAAGACTTCGTCATTATTTGAGTTAAAAATGCAACAACTTTCAAAACAGTACTGTTATTAAGTGTCACTACCTTTGGAGCTCTTAAAAAAGAGAGAGAGAAAAAAAAATATGCTGAAAAAAACATTGAAAAAACTTTTGTGTTAGTTATCTAAAAAAAAAGTTATGTTAGTTTCATTAAATACTAAACATTTTATTTAAAAAAAAAACATCAATTAACACGCGTAGAAGCAATCTCAATTTGAAATTATACCCCGTGACAAAACAAACTCAAGATAGGATGGCCTCTTTCACTTATTATTTTGAAATAATTTTCTGACAAGCAATTCCATATACTGCAAAACATAACTATAGGAAATATCTTTTGAATGTATCTAATTAGGGTAATAATTAAAAATTTTAAAAGCAGAATTTTTTAACACTTTGAAAATTCCCAAAACTACCGGGAATTTTCAAAATTCCCTTCCCAAAAAACCCGGTTTTTTCCCGGGAATAAACTGGGTTTTTTCCACTCTTTGCATCTCTAGTTGTCCCGTTGCCTGGAAAACAGTAACGATCTGTCAACCAATTGTAACGTAATGAAACGTAAAGGTTGCGTTTCAGTGTTACTTGGGGTGACGTTTGAATATGGAAAATGAGCTAGATAAAACGTCACAGCCTACTTGGCGAATAAGAGGAGATCGCTGACTGCTTGTGAGCTCTTATTGGCTACACCCGTAGTGACGTCAGTGCCAAGTTAATTTGATGATAATGTAATTCACTTCCAGTAGCAATTGCAATTCGAAGCGATTGCAATGGTGTTTCACTTGAATTCCTGCCTTAACTGTTGAAATCGTACGTTCGAAACAAACTTTTCCTTAACCCCCTGCAAAACTTTCATTTGTTCTACAATCATATTCGTTTACATTGAAAAGAATTTTCTCAATATTTCAGAACAATTATACATTAATAACATACTAAAATCTTTCCAATTAGAGATCACGTGACGTATGGTAAAATGTCACGTGCCATATGCATAACAAATTTCTCTGACATCACGTGAAAGTATCTCCTTTCTCGAACCCCTGCCGGCTCCTTAGCCACATCTTTCATATTGTTGTTTACATTGTGCGCTGACTTTCTAGTTTAAAACTTGGAATGGTGCAGTAATTTTATTTTATCTTCAATTTTATTTTTAATAACATGGCTGCTGTTGTGAACGAGCAAATTTTGAATTCTGGGATATTATCGAAATTGAAATTGAATGAAAAGAAGTACAAAAGTCTTAAAGAATCTAAAAGTTTGCTTGCAATTTATGAACAGCATGTGTTTGTCTGGCACGATGCTGGTTCTTGTTTATTAACTGCAGAAATGAATGCATCTGAATCCAAAAGTATTTCTTTTATGGTATGTATGTAGGTAATATCGTTGCTTAATAAATGAATTTTAAAACTGAATTGTAATTTCCGTTATAGGATTTAAACAATTTGCCCCAGTCAAACCAAGGCATCAAATACATGTCGATTCGAAAGCACAGAAATAAAAAATCAAAATTACGGCCTTTCTTAGCCATCCATAAGCCATAGTTCCACAAGAATTATGGTCATTTATTCACTATCAGAAAAAATGAGAGTGCAGGAGTCAAATAATTGCTCAGGATCCTCAAAATACAGAACGTTTTAGCATCAAGTTTTTAAACAAATGTCAAGGTGAAGATTTATGTTATATTTTCCCAGACAACCATGACATTGAACAGAGTAATCTGCAAGAGATTTGTTTCTATTACTGATTACATTGGAACATATTTCAAATTGCAAATGTTCTACCACAAAAAATAATTGTGTAGTAAAAGGTGAATACTTATATTGCTATTTTTAGTTAAATACAGTTCATCAATTAAGATAAATTTGATGTGTTTGTATTGATCTTAAAACTTCATGTTTTTCACTCTACGCACAAACGAAAATAAACAAGTTACAATTAAAGCTCCAGACTAGGAATTTTGAATAGTAGCCATTGGCGATCAATGTCACAAAAAATAGCTGTCGGGGCATTTCACGGTATTTGTGACATAATGGTGTCCGTAACAAAACTTTTTAAAAGTTTAAAATTTTTACATATATTGAAAAAGTACATTCAAAAGTATATGAATACCATATTGTTTTCATAGTTCACTTTATATTATGTTTGTAATTGCACTCAGAACATTGAAAGTGCAATTTTCACTGTTACGGACTCTACATTGAATTTTTCTTTAAATCTGGCTTAAACTGATTTTTAAGCCAAAACTGGTACTTGAGACAGATAAAGTAAAGGCTCACCTCTAATATAGCTATCAGTTTTAATCAAAAAGTGCGTTCTATCAAAAATTATGGATTGTGAAAATGATGACTGTAGAGTCCGTAACAATAATTGGAATAAAAGTTTAATTTTTAAAGAAGAATTCAATGTAGAGTCTGTAACGGTGAAAACTGCATTTTCAATGTTCCGAGTGCAATTACAAACATAATATAACGTGAACTATGAAAACAATATGATATTCACATACTTTAGTGTGTACTTTTTCAATATATATAACAATTTTAAACTTTAAAAAAGTTTTGTTATGGACACCCCTATGACACAAATACTCTGAAATGACCCTATCACTTTTGCGCTTTTGGTCGCCATTTTGAGAAAAAGTGTGTACTCAATCTCAAATAGTAACTTTTTCACTAATCACATTCGCAATATTGACAGCAAATTAAAAAATATATGATGCTTTCAGGGGCGGACTGGCCATGTGGAAGATGTGGAAAATTCCACATGGGCCGCACCTACTTTGAGCCGTTTTTATACATTTATTTATTTTTTTCTAATTAGAAAAAGAAAATTTCGAAAAAAAAAAAAGTTGGTCCGGCCCAGCCGTTTTCACGTTTGAAATCACAGCTAGAACTGTCTCTTTCTAGAGGGGAAGGGGGGTGTTAAGTCGCTGATTACTCAGCACTATATGGTTTTCCTCTTCCAAGTGAAAGTCAAGGCCGAGGGAAACAATGGCTTTGTGGGGTCTTCGTCTAAAACGATGCTTAAGGCATCCTGGCTTAAGTCTCCAAATTGTGTCTCTTTTGCTATCTCTGTTCGGAATTGATGCTTCGAGGGTTTCTAGTATGGAGCGTTATATTGGGGGGTGTGGCCTTTTTTATGGCCATCTGAGATCTGAGGCTGCCTGGGAAAAAGTTGAAATAAGAAAAAGGCGCCATTCGAAGAAAAGGATGTATTGGGATTCTTAAGTAACATGAGAAACGAAAGCTAAACATTTTTTTTTCTTTTCTTCTTTCGTGCTTCCCGCCACTTTTTATGCAATGGATAGACCCATGGCTTTTTCAACCAATTAGGTTCTCAAAATAACAAAAACGAGTCTATCGTTATACGTCGTTCTTGAATCAACAGTGACAAAAATCTTTTCGAGGTAAGTTTAATATTTTAAATAATGTGTTTGTTAAACTTTTGCTGTAATACGAATTTGAAATATAATTATTATAAATTGAATATATTTTTGTTTATCTGAGTTTAAATTCCTAAAGGTACAAAAAGTATAAAGGTTAAATTTAAAATGTACTGGATATTTCATTTCATTAGAAATATATTGCAAAAAAGCTTTCATAACAATTTCTTGTGAACTCTTGTTAATTTTTAAATTGATATCAGCTTAAAATTTCAAAAAACAATCAGCATATAACGTATTAGAGTTACAATCCGCATTAAAAATTACCCATGTAGATACAATCTTTTACGTGATTTGGCTCGAATTTTAAGCCAGAAAATGTCTTACATTCTGGATACACTCATACAATCTTGAGAAGGGGGGGGGGGGCACAGACCTCGAAGTTTAGGAGTGCAGACTGGGCCTTCACTCCCCTCCCGCCTATTTTTCACATATATTTTTCGTTAGAGAAACCTTTGCTCTTACTTTTCGGATAAATTTTTTCACTCATAATTTATTCAACTTTTTTTGCTCAGTTACCAGGCTAAATTTAGACGGGGCTGTAAGTTACTACAGATATGGGTCTTTTTTAGTATGATCAACTTTTTTGATAACAAAACACCATTAGTCCACTTTTATGTGTCTTTTTCGCTGATATTCCTCACATTTTTTAATGCTCTTTCTGTTGTTTTTTGGATTAATCTAATAGTTGGATCTGTATAAGAAAAGTAATGCAATAATCTGCTTGCTTGGTGGCAGGCCCGTCATTTAGGGGGGGGGGCAGGGGGGTCAATCGGCCCCTTTACTTTGAGAAATCAATGTATTTACATATAAGTCAGGCGTGTTTTTTTATGTTTTCCGATGAAATTGCATTGTGTTTGGACCCTTTGCCCCCCCTTCCCGAAAAACTTGAAATGACGACCCTGCTTTGCGGTGTAGACTATACTAAATTTCAGCGGGACCGGGGGATTTCCCAACGGGGGAAATTTTGAAAAACGCTATAAAATTCAACATTTTGAAGCCTTTTATAAAGTAATTGAGTAAACAATAATAGGAAGAAAGAAGAGTCAAATAAAACCCCCTTAAAAGTGATACATTTCATAAAAGAATTTTCGATCGACAAAAAAAAAAAAAAAAAAATTATATAAAATAAATATGCTTGCTCAACTTTGAATTATCTTCCAGAAATAAGTCATAACACAATGACAAAATTTGAAGGAATTCAAAAGTAAGCTTCAAGAAACTTACCGGAAACAATTGTAAATAATAGCACAGGTAAGTTTGTCATAGCATTTAAGTAAAAAGTTTGTAAATCAAGTATGAGACAAGAATTATGTATTCAGATTATCTACAGAAACAACGTAGTAAAAAACAGATTTTAGACACAAATAAATGATTTATTTTGTTATATTATATGCACTATAAGATTTTTTCAGCAATTATCTTGCATTTGGTACGGTTTTTTTATATATGATTATGACTGACAAATCCTTGAAAGAAATATTTAGAAAGTGAAAATTTCTGATTTATGATGAAAGATAATTAACTCTATGCTGAAGTCTATACTTTAAAATAAATATTTACATTTTTCATTTTACAACCTGACACAAGATGCAGTCGCGTAATTGTTTTGTTTTTTTTCTCTCTCTCTCTCACAATGAGCCAGATTTTATGAAAATAGTATTTTCAAGTTAAAATTATTTTCTAGTGTAGTAAGCAGTTACATAGAATTTTCAAATTTATACCACAAAAAGGACCATATAAAATAGTTGTGTTTACGCCCAATCATCACACACGCCCACCGTTTGATGATTCCATACTTTTTTAAATTATTGTTTTAGTAACGCAACAAAAATGGAAAAGCGCAAGATAAAATACAGTGCAGCCAGGAAAATGGGCACGACCTTGCATTTAATATTAATGGTAATCTTAAGGTCTGTTTTGACCAAAAAAAACCTTCCAGATGGTAATTCTGGCTGCGCTAGAGGATAACCATAAACGGAAATAATTTTCCTGATGATTTTTGTTCCAATTTTGGAAAAGTTTGGCACCAAAACATTGAAATTTTTGACAGAGGGCCTGTTTTCCCCTATTCCCCCTCTCTCCCAGACATAGCGGTATAATAAGGTAAAATGAATGAAATTAACTGTGAACGATATTTTTACTATGATTTTTATTTAGAATTTTAGAAATCTTCTGGTTTAAAAGAAAAAGTGTCCAGCAAGTTGGGGAGAGGGGGAGCACGTGCCCCCCCCCCCCGACGCTGCGCTTATGGCTACAGAACTGCTTAATAGTTTATTTAAAAGGGAATTAAACACGTGAAAAATTAATTTCAAAATGCAATAGCTTTTGAAGTGTTATTATATAATAAATTTGAAAAATTGAATTAACGTATTTAAATGATTGATGCATTACTAAAATGCGTTTTTCTTTTCTTAAAAATTACTTTTCATTAAAATAAAGCTAAGATTCAGTTAGAAGAAATTATAGTTCGTTTACAGACCTTTCAAAAAATGTTTTATAATCAAAATGGCATTTGCAAAGCAACGTTATTGAAAGCACCACTTCTTTTCCCTGACAAGTATTTTATTATAAACAAACTCTTTATACACAGTATTTTTCATTTGTTGCCGGGAATCTTTACAAAATTCTCCAAAACTAACCGTTTGCAATATTTAATTAAAAGCTTTAAATTGTAAACGCATCGTTTTAGACAGCTCTTATCTCAAACAGTAGTTAGAAAGTCAATAATGTTTTCTTATTTACTGGAAAATACACATAATGCTTCGATGTTCTTTTGTTTATTTTAATGGAAAATAGCTGATCCATTTTTCATGGTAAAATTTTAAAAGCAAATCTAAAATTTCCGAACCTGAAATGCAGTATTTCCAGATTTTCTTTAAATTACAAGTAGCATTCCTTGGTCCTTGCAACTAGTATCGAAACGTACATTTTTAAAAATCTTTTCATCATAAACTTTTCAATTTTATTATAATTATTCAATTTCAAAGTAATAAATACAATTTGTAAATTTGAGACATAGCATATTTTCAAATTCCGGAAAAAAATGGCCAATAATATGATTGAGCACTGTTTCAAATTCATTGAGTTCTTTGTAGCTTTTTCAGTTTTATGAAATTAAAAGGCCTTGTATGAAAAATATGGACATGTCCTTGAAGAGTAACACTAATTTTTATAATTTTTAGTTTATCTTCGAGTGACTTATTTAGAATATGATTTTGTAATCATTAATTTTGCTCAATTAAAAGTGCTTAATTCAGTTGTGCTTAATTTTTTTGAAAAATATTTTTGTCGCGTGACTTTCTTTCTATTTTCAAGCAAGCAAATTATACTCGTACAGTGATTTAAAAAGTTTTTTTTTTCGATTTCTTTGGTTGTACCGTTGTACATAATAAGCGACCGTCTTGCACACTTGTATTTAGCCATCCATGGGTTTCACAGAGAGAAATTGCGATTCTTTTTTTGTTTGGAGTGTTTTTGTGCATTTTTAAATTGTTATGAAATATTGACTGTTACTCAAAAAAAATTTTTCTTTGCAGAGCAATTCAAGCTCACACACATCCAATACTTCTTCTTCGTGATATAATGTATTCACATTCTAAACGTATGCATTACGTTTGGTTTAAATGAAAATTTTCATTAGTTTGCATAAGTTCAATACAATTTCAAGCAAGGATTTTGAAAAGAGCAAATTGAGTTTTGTTTAAGTGGTTTAAGAAAACAAATCATAGGCATATATCTTATCCTTGTTTTAAATAGGATTTTTATTCACTAACATATGTTTTTTTATTTATTTATGTATTTTTTATTGCGTACAGGAATTTAGGTTCTAAAACACATTTTGAAAATATTAGGTCCTTGACATACCATGTGTACATTTATAGATGTTAGTACAACTACTTTTTTATTTTTTTTGAGGAAACCCGTTAGAAAATTTTCGGGCTGGGAACAATGCAATTTCTTGGGTCGGGGCCGGCAAGAATTTTCTTTCCACACAAAAATTTTAGAGCCAGTCCGCCCCTGGATGCTTTACAAAAACAAACAAAATTTCAATGCATATTTTTATTAAAAAAAAGATATAAGTATAACAGCAAAAGGAAATATTTTGCAAATTATAAAATATGTATAACAAATGCCAGTAATATAACTAAATGAAAGTAAATTTGAGGACCCATGCAGGTTTGGTTTATTTATAAGTCAGAAAATTTCTGTTGTCTGACACTATTAATTTTCTGGAAATTTGGAATTGTAATAGATTGTAAATGCCCCAACTTACTCTACTAATTTGAAAAAATGATCAGGAAAATGGATTATTTTTAAATACAAGATTTGTGTAAAAGCATTAGAGATCATTTATGCTGTTATTTGAGTTGAAAATATTCAGTCTTAAATAAACCATGAAAATAATTTTATTTGTACAAAATCAAGATAATGCTTACTAGAAACTCCAAAGAATTGCTCAAATAGGGCCAACAGGTAAATTCACTTCAAAGTCGAACAACGGTCGCTACTTTTGGCGACTGAGACTTCTTTTTTTGGTCGCTATTTACAACGAAATGGTCGTCCATTGGCGAATGGTGATCGTTAATCTCGAGCTTTAGTTACAATATTGAATGATGTTCATCGCTAAAATTGTAATAGAAGTTGTTTGTGTAATGGGGTCCTTGGTCCAACATGTCCTGTGAGGCGAGCCAACGTACCTGACCCATAGGGTACATAGGTCCACTTTATAAGGTTCCTTTAAAAAAGTATATGTACAAACTTCATTCATTGAACATTTAAAAAAAAAATCTTGGGGGATGAGAAATGTCTAGTGATACTTATTGTAAAAAAACAAACTGTTCATTAAATTTTTTGATGAGAGAATGAAAAGTAGAAAAGCAGACAATTATGCCCAAAACCCTGTCCACGTAAGGACTTATGACCAAACTCTTTTATGAACCCAGAGTAATTTCAGCCGCACTACAGTGATTATAGTTGGCTATTTGATGCTTTATTTTATCTTCTGTTTTTGTTGTCTCCTGTTGCAGACTCTCACCTTAACCAATCCTCCTGTATTTGAAGTCGAGTCTATTTTATTCAATCAAACTGGCAGCTTACTTTCTCTAACTGGCAAGAATGGTGTGATGGTTTTCCAAGTTCCTTGGAGGTACGGAAAGTTTGGAGCAACTGGTGATAAAAATGAAGCAATAATAGGAAGGTAAAATACTTACATTTTATCTCTTTTAAGCATTCTTGTTGAATCTTTTGTAGTACTGAATATAAAATAATGAAAAAAGAACTTGGAACCTGTTAAATAAAATGATTTGTAATCTCTGCTTAATGAAATTGTTCAACAAATGTTGGAAGCTCAAAGCTTTGTATGCATTGAAAATGTGATTTCTTGTTGCCTCAGAGCACATGTATGATACACAGTAGGTACAACCTCAAAAATCCACATTTCAAAATTTGAGTTTTTCAACGAGTTTTTCATTTATTTGTTATTTTTAAATTTAATTACCTTCTATCAATTCACAAATTTTTTAGTCTTTAGATGATTTCTTGAATTCAAACACTCCTTTACATCACTTTTCTTTCTTGCATTTATGAATTAGTTTTGGCTCAAAATTGAAAACCGTAACAATTTTTGACATGTTTTAAAAAAATTATTACATGAACAAAAATTGTTGTCTTCAATAGTTAATTTGATTACTGTAAACCATATTTCTATAGCCAATTTCAGCTTTTTATTCTATAACTTATTGCAACTGCTGAAGAAATTTTGTTTGTATTGTATATTTTGACATTTTGTAAATTTTAAGTCTTATTTTAATATCGCATGCAAGCTCTGTAATCCAAAATTTACTGTGTCAGTTATTAAAAAAAAAATATTTTCTATACATTTATAAAAATTGTAAATTAAAAAATTATGCAGATGTTAGTTAATTATAATTTCAAAAAGAGATTTGTGTATATAAATTAATAAAATAAAATTATAAAAGCCCTGTCTTGAAGACATCTTTTAGGGACAAAATTGCCTGTCCCATTAGTTTTAACTCTAGAAATGTTTTATTGTATTATATTCACATATGGGTGAGTTGAAATAACACAATAGCACTTCCACTCAATAATTCTCGATGATAATGACAACTGCAAATAATTAATTGCCTCCTTGGTCTATTCACCTTGGTGATAGGTACAAGGGCCCTCGAAGAGTTAATTGCCTCCTCATTGTAGCAAACTTAATATGTTTCAAAATTTCAAGTTGAAGTTCCTATATTGAGCATCAGTGAGTTGAGGCAGACATCAATCACTAACACTGTTACTCTTCTTTGGAATTTCTTCTACTACTAGTTAAACTGAAACGAAAGTATTGCCACATTCTAAGCAGGTGTGGCTTGATTGATTGAGCTTCGGAAATTTCCTCTGAAGATCCCTGGTTCGAT
The DNA here is from genome assembly GCA_038373865.1 of Uloborus plumipes. Taxonomy (NCBI): domain Eukaryota; kingdom Metazoa; phylum Arthropoda; class Arachnida; order Araneae; family Uloboridae; genus Uloborus; species Uloborus plumipes. Next base: position 81,074 of record JAXGGA010002293.1, read on the forward strand.
ACCAGATTCAGAAGTATTTTTCACTTGTCTTTTTCATATCAAAAATTCGTATAAAGTAGCTGACCCATTTGAAGCATTCGCACTTGACAAATGGAATACAAAAGCTTTTTTTTAATTAATTTTTTGAACAGCAAAAATATGAATTGTTTGTTTATTTTGCTGATAGCATTGAAAAAATCTGTAAAGTAATGTTTTACATTTGAAGTTTGCTGAAGTAATTCTTTAGTTTTGGAGTACCTATGAGAATAATATGTTTGAGAAATAATATAAATGATGACTGAAAGTTGGATAGAATTCTGTTGTAAAAAAAAAACCCCACCAAAATGCTGCTTTTTGGCCTGTATCCAAGCTTTTGATCTTCCCATAATAAACACGATGGTCTATCCAAACGCGCCAATGCACCTTATTTTTTGAATGCTGTTCATTGAATCAATATGCAATAAAGAATAGAAAAAAATGGTTGTTTTTGACAAAAGAAAAAATTTTCAGACCATGGGTCTATTTTTTGTCATTTGAAAGAACGATAAGCTTTAAAAGAAAATGTAAATCAAGGAATTTGATAAAGGAATAAGAAAAATCTTACACAGTGACAAAAGAACAAGCTAGAGAAAAGCAATATAAGATTTAAAATTAATAAGTAAAATATATTAATGTATTAAAACTCTTACAGGTCATGGAATGTTGCAGAGTACTTCTTCGTCTGTTCTAATAGAATAAGTGTAGTCCAAGCTTCATGGCATCCTGGCAGTTCTTCAAACACTCATTTGACAGTGTTGAGTACCGATAATTACATCAGGTATTACATAAGTGAAATTTATTAATTATTCTTAAGTTTGGTTATTAAAAGTGCAGTGTACTCCATCTAAGTGTTGCGTAATCTTATTCCTGCTTGCACAAAATTCTGTCAATTTGATGAAGTATTTTTACTTAATTTTTCTAGACACGTCTGACTTTTTTTTAAGCTGAATCGTTGATTTATAATTTTCAAAATTATAAAATCTAAAATAATTGCACCTAAGAACAGGATATTTTTTAAAGAAGAGCAGTACCGTAAAATGGGGTGAATCGGAACACTTTTCAGATTTGATTGCAAAAAAAGCAGTTAAAAGATTTTTTTTTAATTTGATTTTTTGGGTAAAAACTTCGGTCTTGCTTTACTTTTGCTATTCCAAGCAAAGACAAAACATTTTGAACAAATATTATTGAAATATATAGGAAATTATGGGTGTTCCGAATCACCCCGCTGATAGGGGTCAATCGAAACACATGTTAAAATTTTTATTTTTTTCACTTTAACCTGTAATAGGTCTCACAAACATGAGTAATATTGATGGGGGAGAATAAGAACAGATAATTACTGTCAAATAAATGTATAATTTCAATACCAGTAAACGTTTATAATTTGTCAAAATTCAAAATAATTTTGAACTTATGAAAAATAAAAAGTAATTTTAAGAAATGCTTTTAAATTGAAATACAAAGATTTAACATGAATTGAAGTCACTAATGTCGTCCACAAATATGTACTTGTCCTTAAAACTAGCAATTATGACTTGGCTTAAGTTTTTTCATAGCATCTTCTGGGATGAACCCTGCCTTTTCTTTAGTTTCTTGAAATCTCTGGGTTTTGGAGATTGTCCTGAAAGATTTTAACGCTTATTCATGTCTGTCTGTGTACTGGTCTTTTGCTATATAAAGTCTATATGACTTTTTTCCGCTTATTTTAAGTAAAAAGAAGTCTCCTGGAGAAAAAATCTTTTGAAATCTGCAACTTTTTGTCATTCTAAGATCTAGTTGCTCACGAGAAGGGATAAACAGTAATAAATCCTTGTCCTTGTCTTGATTAGAAGAATTGGGGTCAAAATCTTGATTTTTCAAACAGTTTCCTTCAAATAAGTTTGAATTGGAACAACAGAACAAAGTGTTCCGATTCACCCCGCAATTTTTTTTCGTATGGCATTTTTCAGAATGCTTCCTTTTTATGACACAATTTATAAAAAATGTAAATTCTAATGTGGTATTCTGTTGTTCAGATACATGCATAATTGAAACATACCAGTCTTAGGTTTAAAATATAAGAAGGTTTGTTCTTGCATATGAAGTTTTGCAGTTTATGAAAATGTGATGTTTTCTAGCATTCAACATGCAGCCCTCCTTAGAAGCCAGTAGCGTTTCCAGATTGACAAAAGTAATGTTTTCCTACTTCCTATGATCTTGCCTTTCTAAAAAAAAAAATTAATGGCGAAAAATACCCAATAGTATATTTATGAAGAATTTCTTTGTACGGTCGGGAAGTTTTGTTCCGATTGACCCCGCTGTTCCTATACACCCCATTTTACGGTAAAGTTGTTCATAAATCAGGCTTTTTAACTGGTGGTGAGATAAACTTGCAACCAATGCAAACAAGCAGATTTTTAATGCCTTTACCTGAAGCCTTCCGTAAGTGATTTCAAATGTTTTCATCACATTTGACCCACCCTCCTGTGTGTCACAAAGTGTCTTATTTCTCCTTACCCCATTTCCCTTGTGAAATATCATTCTAATTGCACCAACATTCTATTGTAAAAAATGTTTTGTAATTTGATTGTGTTATGCCATTTTTTTGACCCTTTCTCTTTTCCTTGTCACAAACTTGTAATTTCACTGACTCCCTTCCCCCCTCAAAGTCTGACATCATTTATGGATGACCCCAAAGCAAGCCCATCATTTAGTGGGGTCACGTGGTTTTCAATTACCCCCTCCTTCCCCCGGGTTTGGGAAATCAATTTATTTACATGTAGAAATGAAATAACAAGGGGCTTTACAAAGCCAAGCACTGTGACCATAGGTCTATTGTACTAGATTAACATGTTAGTGTGTGAGCGTGGTTTCTGTTGTTTTTTGTATCATTCATATTGAGTACACACCCTTTGCCCCCACATTCCGGAAAAGTTTGACATGACAGGCCTGCCCAAAACATATTTTAGGCTCTGAAAATTTTAAACATTACCCAAAAGTTAAGTCAAATTCGTTTTCAAACTTTGTATCTTGAATTAGAAGTTTAGCATGTGATAAATAAGAGAAAAACAATCCCTTGCAACTTTTAAAAAGCTAATTTAAGGAACTGGCATACCTACACTTAAGAAAATGGGAGAGAGGGTTTAAATTGAAATACTGTAAAAAGGAATTGTTATAGTTTTGTTTTACTATTAAGTCTTTCGAAATAAACTGGCGAAAAAAAAAAATCCCAACACCAAGAAAAAATTACTGTACATTAATGAAATTTGGGTAATGCAATTGTCTAATTAACATGTTTAATTGATTAAATGTACAAGATCACTGGCTAATTTAAGCTCAAGAAAATGCTGTGCAAATGTGAAATTATGTTACTTTAATAGCCGGTGTAACCTCTAGAATTTTGAAGGCAAGCCTGCAAGCGTGCATGCATTGTGTCATACAGGTGCCGAATGTCGCTTTGTAGTATGGAGTGCCATGCTTGTTGCACTTGTTGTGTCAATACTAGGGCAGTCATTGCGGACTGGATGATACTGGAGTTGCTGTCCAATGATATCCCATACGTGATCAATTGGAGACAAATCTGGTGATCTTGCAGGTCATGGTAACATGTCAACACTCTGCAGAGCACATTGCGTTGCAGCAGCGGTGTGAGGGTGAGCGTTATCCTGTTGGAAAACTCCCCCTTGAATGCTACTCGTGAAGGGCTGTACTGCAGGTTGAATAACCAGACTGACGACAAATTTGCAGTCAGTGTGTTTAGTATAACCGCAAGAGTGCTCCTGCTGTCATAGGAAATTGCTCCCGAAACCATGACTCTATGTGTCAGCCCCGTGTGTCTAGGGCGCAAACAGCTTGGATGCAGGTGGTCCCCTGGCCTCTTTCAACATACAGCCATCACTGGCACCAAGGCAGAATCGATTTTCATCAAAAATTACTACAGATCTCCACTCCGACTTCCAGTGAGCTCTGTCTTGACACCACTGCCGTCTCAAACGGCAATGGTTTGCAGCCAATGGAATACCGACTACACGCTACCTGGCTTGGAGCTGTCCTTGAAGTAAGTTATTTCTTACCGTTCTTGGGGTCACGACAGTACCAACTGCAGCTTGAATGTCAGCCGCAGATGCAGTACGATGCGCCACAGCTATATGCAGGATTCAGCGATCTTCCATCTCAGTCGTGCCACGTGGTAGCTCGGAACTTGATCTTCTTGAGGTAGCACTATCCCTCGACCATAGATTCCAATAATAATGCATGATGGAAACATTCCCACCAAGTCTTTCTGCAATATTGCGAAGTGAAAATCCACCTTCTCGTTGCCAAATTGTACGACCTCGTTCAAACTCAGTGAGCTGTTGGTATTGGTTTCTTCGTCTTCTTAAAGGCATTCCTGGCTAACATGAACGCAATGCGTCAAATTTCACGGAAAAATAATACTTACGAGCTTTGCAACACGCTTTTAAAACAAGCCTCATTTGCATATTCTGAGTGACTCCAGCTGCGCCACACTTATGCGCGGAGCGCGAAATTTCAATCGATGTCATCTTTCAGTTGTATAAACATGCCTACAAAATTTCATTTATCTAACGCAAGTCTTTCTTGGTGTTGGGATTTTTTTTCCCGCCAGTGTAGTTGACATTTCAACTAAACATAAGGTGCATTTTTTATTCGCATATAAGATTCTAAAAATATCGGCATACTGTTGATTGACTAACATAATTTGAAAGTCAAGATACAACATTGTCTGAAGGTTTTCAAATGTTCCTTTTTGAGATCTATTAAAGAAGGCAATTTGGTACTGCATATCTTCATCTTCCGGAACCACAGTCCTTCACTTCTTCATGCGACATATCTTAGAAACTTTTGCAATTTTCAACTGTCTGTTTCAGTTTTTAACATATGCTTTCTAAAGGCTTGGTTTTATGACAATGTTTTCATTAAAATACGGTTTCAACATGTCTTAATATTGTAACGATTCTGTTCTTCTAGTTTGATTCTAAAAAGCAGCAGATTTTATTTTACAGCCAGTTTTTAAGTGGTGGTTTCTGTATTGCTTTTATTTTTGAAATTCAAAATATCAAACACTTTTAATGTTAAAAATCAAAATAGTAAACATCTTTTCTTTTCCCACAATCCTCTAATTCATATTTAGAAAGTTTTTTTTTATGATATTGATCACTGTTATGGTTTTCACTAGTTTTGTTGTATACTTTACTTGTCTGCAAAATGAATTATACTGCACTGAAAAATGTCAAGCAGTATTTTCATGTCTTGGAAATAAAAAAAAATTAACTTGCTCAATCCATTTGCATGAGAGTGACATTTTTAGGTAAATATTTAAACTTTATTCCCAGAATTAAATTTCAGTATCCAAATGCAATGAAACATGGTGCATCAGAATGTGAAGTATCAGCGTTTGATTTTTTTTTTGCATTTAAAAAGTAGTACTTTTGCATGTGTTTTGGGCGTGACCTTACAGTCACACCCAAAACTCATACTATTTGTTTTCTGGGGTCTAGCTAAAAGAAATTTGGGTCCCTTAACATAAGCTTTACAATCAATTGAAACAGACCCATCCAAAAATCAGATCAAGCAAAACGGACCGTTGAGAGATTGGCTTTTGCGGAACCATTTACTAGTTAAATTGATTTACCAAAACTGAACTTTCTTATATGTGACATACAGTGCTTTTGATCTAAAATGTCTTTTTATTAATGAATTCATAATGTAGTAATTTAATTGTTTTCTTTCTTTTGAATAGAATTTATGATGTGACTGAGCCTCAAACACCTACACAGGTAATATCCCTAGGAGCTAGTGCTAGGAGTTCTTATTTGTCATCTGAAGCAAAGATATCGTTTTCAACGTGTTTTGGTGAAAATGCAGTAAGTTTTGATTTTGGACTACCTGTAAAAATGCAAGTCCCATTGCAAAGTGAATCGAGAGGAGTAAAAACGTTTGGAGAACAAACAATATGGCCGATATTTTTGCTGCATGGAAATGGAGATGTGTACATTCTGAAGGTACCATTGAAAAAAGAAAGGTATTGCAGACTTTTACTTTTAAATTTAATTTGATTTTAATGCATATCCTAGTGCTATTCAAAAAATATTCTTAAATAATAGGAATTGCGTATTGATTTTTTGGGTCAAAATTATTTATTTTTGTGGACACGTTTAGGTCTAACTAGCTATTTCATGTAGAGTTGCTAGAAAAAACTTTGAGACTTATAGAGTGCTGATGTGTTGTCATTGGCTTATAACAATAGAAAGATGGAAGGGCTTATGTGGCCTCACTCATAATATGTTGTGCAGTATAAACCAAAAAATAATTTACTGAACGTAATCAAATTCCTGTGATTTTTTATAATCTGATCCAATTTGAGTTCTTATTTAATATTTAAGTCATTAGCCTCTTAACAGTGTAAATATTGAACCATAATACTTAGACAGATGGTGAGGGCCACAGTAGCCCCTGAGAAAATTTAAAGTTAAAACCAAGAAATGTTCCTTTACTGCCTCCAGTCTAAATGTAAGGTTTGCTCTTTGTAAAACTAATTGGGCTTTTGTTTTTTGAGGATACAACATTTTGCCATGTAAAGATAATACACTGAACATTATTATGTTCATAGTATTTTTTTACCCGTAAGACAAGATGCATGAAGCATTTGCACTCACTAGAGGAGAAACTTTCAAGAAGGTGCTACACTGGCTTCTTGAGTTTTTCCAAGTATACTGCATTTCCAGTCATTCTTGTGTTAAGGACTTTAAAGAAGAGCTATGTTGACATTGTGCTTAAATCAACCCAAAACTTAGAAATGAAAAATATGACCTTGTTTGTTCATATTTTATAACTATTTGCGCATACATTTATCTATACTTTGATGCCACGCGTTATGCCTAATAATAAGTTTTCTGCTGCTATCTTTTAGCATCTGCTTTTTTTACAATTTTTCTTACTGTTTCTTTAGTAGTACACAATACAAAGCAATATTGAGCAGAAATGCAATTGTACTTTTTAGAATAGATTTTTTTTAAATAATTTGTTAGCATAGATTGGCATGCCGTAATTGAAGGAAAAGTGTATCAACTGCAGTAAGTGGTGAAGAATATCGTTTGGGAGTTTAATGCTAATGAGTGATGCCTATCATAAATGAAATAAAAGTGGAAAATAAATTTCCTCCAGAGAAAAGCTCAGAAACAAAAACACCTGGAAAAAAGTTGTCTAGTTCTTTTTTTCTTTTGTGCTACCTTTATATGACCGATGGATATTTTCAGGTTTAACCTACCATAAAGATATTGGTCCTCAAAAAGTTAAAAAAAATGTTTTTAATGAGAAAGCCTTGTATTCTGCAGCCTTTGCCAATGGGTGGCATATAGATTTTTTTTTCCAAGTATGAAAATAGGCATTTCTCATAAGTTGTTACATTTAAAAATCTAATCTGCTCTGTTGAAAGTTTAAACCATGAACGTAAATCATGTTTCTTATTGATCAAGAATAATAATCATACGTATTACTAATGCATAAATTTTACAATTTTTAAAGTAACGAATCGAAAAGTAAGCCTTGTATGATATAAAAAAATAGTTTACAAACTGGAATTGTCATTTTTTATAGATTATCATCTGTGGCAAAATTAGAAGGTCCTTTAGCCATGTATCCTCCTGCTGAAGATAATTATGGCTATGATGCATGTTGTATATTGTGTTTACAAAGCACCCCTTTAAGCATTGTAGTTGCTACTTCAAACGGCATGATCTATCACTGTATAGTGCTGGAAAATACGTCATCTACTTCAAGCAATAAACAAGAGGTATATTTTCCCCGTTTTTGATAATTCAGATCTTATTCTTCATGTAGTTACATGCAGTAAAAGTCAAAAGTATCTTTCCCTGCTTGTTTTAAAATTAAAAATAGTTAATGAGTAAATAAAGGACACAATAAAAAATTAACATTTTGAATTTGTTGACTCATATGTCTTTCCCCCCCCCCCCTTTATTTCAAATTAAATGTTGCTGGTTTTAAATGCTCTGTCTAGATATGTCTTATAATTTTAACTTTCTCTTGATTTTAGACTATTATAGCTATTTCTTGATTTGGCGTATATGATTCATCGGTGAGTTATTACCACTTCGCTAAAAACTAAACTTTGGAGAATGCAGACCTGCCAACTCTCCCGTTTTTTTACTGTATTCTCCCGATTGTACGTTTGAGTATTTATTTCTCCCGGTTTTTATTCCATTCCAATTGTCTGCTGGTTAGGTTTAAAATATCGCCGAGCTTGGCGATATTTATCGATGTCTTGCCAAGTATCGGCGCCAAAAATGATGAAAACAGTCATATTTCTTAAATTTCCTGCCAATCCCATAGACATAATGTTGAGTGCTGCATGGCAGGCAAAACAACATACAGGAAAATTTATAGAAACAGCGATCATTTTTGAGTGAAAGTTAATGGAATTAGGGCCAAATTTTGCAACATTTTCACAAATTAAACAAAACAGATCAAAAATTATATATATTAAATATTTAAATCTATAGTGGAGTTTTAGGAGGAGTTAAACAAACGTATTTACCTGTAAAAGCGGCCATTTTGATGACGTCATTACAGGTGGGCCCTTGACCTCAGAAAGAAAAATTAAATATTTCTAAATAGCTCTTTTAAAGAGCTTTCAGATGACATAGTCGAGTTTAGCAATATTTGAACCTATGATGGAGTTTTAGGGGGAGTTAAACAAATGTATTTACCTGTAAAAGGCTCCCATTTTGATTACCTCATCATAGGTGGGTCCTTGACCTCAGTAAGAAAAATTAAATCTTTTCTAAATAGATCTTTTAAAGCGCTTTCAGATGACATAGTCGAGTTTTGAAATATTTAAATCTATGATGGAGTTTTAGGGGGAGTTAAACAAACGTATTTACCTGCAAAAGCGGCCATTTTGATGACGTCATTACAGGTGGGACATTGACCTCAGAAAGAAAAATTAAATCTTTCTAAATAGCTCTTTTGAAGAGCTTTCAGATGATATAGTTGAGTTTTGCAATATATCAATCTATGATGGAGTTTTAAGCAGTTAAACAAACGCATTTACCTGTAAAAGCGGCCATTTTGAAGGACACAATAAAAAATTAACATTTTGAATTTGTTGACTCATATGTCTTTCCCCCCCCCCCCCTTTATTTCAAATTAAATGTTGCTGGTTTTAAATGCTCTGTCTAGATATGTCTTATAATTTTAACTTTCTCTTGATTTTAGACTATTATAGCTATTTCTTGATTTGGCGTATATGATTCATCGGTGAGTTATTACCACTTCGCTAAAAACTAAACTTTGGAGAATGCAGACCTGCCAACTCTCCCGTTTTTTTACTGTATTCTCCCGATTGTACGTTTGAGTATTTATTTCTCCCGGTTTTTATTCCATTCCAATTGTCTGCTGGTTAGGTTTAAAATATCGCCGAGCTTGGCGATATTTATCGATGTCTTGCCAAGTATCGGCGCCAAAAATGATGAAAACAGTCATATTTCTTAAATTTCCTGCCAATCCCATAGACATAATGTTGAGTGCTGCATGGCAGGCTAAACAACATACAGGAAAATTTATAGAAACAGCGATCATTTTTGAGTGAAAGTTAATGGAATTAGGGCCAAATTTTGCAACATTTTCACAAATTAAACAAAACAGATCAAAAATTATAACTATTTAAGAAATTGCAACGCTAAACAAGAAATTTTTTTATAAGAAATAGTTGACAAGACATTGTTTTTCATTCATTATTGCATCATTTAAAATCTCCCTTTTCTCCCTTGGCGCTTTGACCAGATCTTCTGTTTTTTCTTTTCATAAGGTTGGCAGGTCTGAGAATGTATCTGTTTATTAGGGGTGCACAACCTGCGGCCCGCGGGCCAAATGCGGCCCGCCACTTAGAGATGTGCGGCCCGCGAGTGCATTTGATTTTTTGTGGTGAAAAACGGGAAAAAAAAATTTTTTTTTTTGAAAACAAAAAAGAAACTTTTTTTTTTCAACTTAGAGAGGAAAGAAAAAGCAAAAAGGTTTTGCTCATTGTATTTTAAACTACACACACCGAATAAAAAAGCTCCTAAATTCGTTTGAAGAAAGGTTTTAGAACTTTGTAGGGAAAAAGAGTAGATCAGAAAATTTCAATTTTCAATTATGAACCAGTGGACAGCATACCCTTTATAGCTTCTTGGCATTGATTCAGCAAAACTAATAATTGTTATAGTAACAACCACGACAAAAAAAAAAAATAAATAAATAACGCCATTTTGGAAAAGGTTAGATTTTTTAAATATTTCATTGCTCAAGTTCTGTTTCCAACTTGAATGACAAAATCTTACTAATTTGACTTTTATATGCTAAATGCTCAGCAATTTGGGCATATTTTCATGTGATTTTTCGATGCCACGTGCAAAGTGCACTTTGAATGTTTACATGTAATTTTTCAGCAATCTTTCAGCATCGGCTTCCAGGTTACAATATTTCTTCTTATTTTTGGAGTAATGCACGAAACAAATCATACTGAGCAAGAATATAAACTTATTTTTCGAAACAAATGTGAGCTTTTTTTTTAACCACGATTTTTTAATTTTTGCACTCACTGCGTGGCGAATGGATATTTTTTGATCTAAAACACGTAAAAATTAAATTATTTGGTGCTCTTGTTAATGAAGCTTTTGAAAGAGATGGAGTTAGTTACCTTGCTGGCCTCTGATATATACAAATGAAGTTTCTAATAGTTTTGACTTTTGGAGTTCTAAATATCTTTACATCCATGATTAATCAATATAAAGAAAAATGCAAGCATGTTTAGAATTTAAACTATCAACAATGAACCCATATATAAAAATTGGTACATAAATTTCAATCTCAGCCATCCAATTGCTAATTTTGATTTCATGGCATTTCCCTGAATTTTTAGAAAAATAATGTTTGTAAATTTTTGTATCATGATTCCTTTTTTGTTAAGTCATCATTTTGTTTGATATTCATATTATATCCAGCTAATGGTAGAATTTTGTATTTGCACGGTGTCCTAGTTCCATTGGAACTGTTGGCAGTTTTGCCAAAAGTTTTTTTTTGGATCTTATTGTGCTCAAATTACATATTGATTTGGTACTGCTGAATAAAATGTTTGATTTCTTTAGTTTTAATAAGTGATAAAGTTCAACATTATTAAAGCACAAAGTTGCAAAAATATTGCAGACATGTAACACCTTTTTCAAAACATGCAAAGTTTTAAGCCTCTGATGGCTAAGCAACTTTAATGAGAACATCTGCTTAGTATCATGAGATCAAAACCTTTCTTCACTAAAAAAGGTTTAACTTTTCACTGTGAGTCATGTATTATGAAATATTTTGTAGTTTCATGTTTTAATAAAGTTGGTATTTTTTACCAACAAGTCATTTAGTAAAAATATTCAAATTTCAATTACAACTTTTCGTACAATATTAACATCAGCAAAGTACTGGTGTATGCTGCCAGGCCCATCAGTTTTCTTAATTTTCCATGGGGCAAAGGATATGTACTCAATGCAAATAATGTAGCAAAATATATTCAAAATTAAAAAAAAAAAAAAAAAAACAAAAAACATGACTTTCTCCGAGTTTGTGAGGGGGTGTAATTACCCTTCACGATCTCTCCAAATGATGGGCTGGCATGCGGCCCTCAAATGGAGCTCCTGCTACGTATGTGGCCCTTCACTGAAAAAGGTTGTGCACCCCTATGTTTATCAATATATATCAGCTAGTAATGCCTCTGTTCTTCTCACTATCTAAGTGTACTGTGAACCTTGGCTTGTCTTTCGCGATCACGTTACTTGATTAACCTTTTTTTCCTATCTGACTTCATTTTTTTTTTTGGCTTTTATGTTAACTATATTACTCGACAGGTTTTCCATCAACTTCTAAGTTTTGGCTTTAACTTAATGGCTGTGCTATTTTTGATTACAGTAAATCCGTGGTTATCTAAGTCCTGGCTAACTGGTTTCTGGCTCAACCAAAGTACATTAATCCTTAAAAGAACTTTTTTTTCCATTTATAAATGGTTATACAGTTAAATTATTCTCAATTAAAGGCTGAAAAGGGGAATCTTTCAAGAGTTGGCATTAAATGTAACATTTTAAGTTGTTATTTTCCTTGATTTTGTAATTTTTTTATGTTTAGTAAAGCATTTCTGCAACTTTACTGAGAAAAGCAACTGTTAATTGGTATCATAAATTTTTGTATGGTTATAGTTTCTTTAACAGTTGAGTCTGTTAGAATTAAAACCAGTTAAGTCCACATCTCAAAATCCATGGCTCTGAAGTCGGAATGATGGATCTAAATGGTTTTTGACTTAAAACCATTACTTAATTTTCACTTTTCATCAAAATCTAGTGGTTTTTCATCTATTGCCTTCAAGCCATTGGGAAAGGAGCTTTTAAAATTATATTTTTTAAATAAAATTATTTTTCATAAGAAATGGACTTAAGGGGTTTTGATTCTAAAGGACAATTGTTAAAAATTGTGAAATTGTTTTTAAAACTATAAATTAATTTAGATTTATTTTTGAAAATAGGTAGAAGAAACTTCTCCTTTTGAGGCATCAGATAAATGTGATAACGCTTTATATGTATTTGAAAGTGTGGAGCTACCCCTTACTTTAAGTGATGAGCAGGATGATGTGTATGGCCATCCTGTATTGCTATATAAAGGTAATGATTGCTATTAATGTATTTTTAAGCCTCATTAACATGTCATTCTTAATCCGAGCAGAAGTTTTCTGTCTTCAGAAAGTTAAAAAATTATCCATGAATGCCCTCTTTTCTTTTTCTTTTTTTACTTTTCCTTTACTTTTCTTTTCTTTCTTAAGCTTGAGTAAATGAGATAAAATAAGAACATAAATATTTTTGGGGGTATAAGATGTATCTACTTTCCTTGGTTATTTTAAAAAATAATTGATTGTTTTTTTTTCTTAGTTATCTTGAGTAGTATTTTTTGTTTTGATTTTCATTAATTAAGTTGTATTTTTCTCAACTTCGAATGTTTTTCAGATGTAACATCTCATAGTAAATATCATTGCACACATGCATCTGGACTACACTCAGTTGCCATACCTTTTATTCAAGCCATTGAAGAGTGCCTTAATTCAGGTCTTACTTTTGTTTTGTCTTTCATAAACTTTTCTAGATATTGGTACTAACATTATTCTTATGTCTTTTTTTTCTTATGCTTTATAGTATGTTATTTGTTTATAAAAAATTATTACTCCTATTTAAAAAAAAAGCTACTTTTTAATAAATAACTTTTGTAAAGTAAATATATTTATTTATAGTAAGGTTTGTTTAAAATGCATTGCAAAATGATTCTCATTGTTGAAACTTTTCTTGAACTATCCTACCTGGAAACCTGGATTTTAAATTGATGAAATCCAAGATTTAAGTCATAAAAACTAAAATAATTAACCATAAATAGTCAATGGATACCCAAAAAAACAATTGTTAAAGACTCAATTTAATGGTTGAAACAGAGTTCTTCAAAGCGGGCCCAACCCGGAAAAACCCGCTATGTCGGTGAAAGGTTTTTTTTTCAAAATTTACTGCATATTGAAAGCATTTATTTTAGAAACAAACTGAAAATAACAAGTATTTTGATCCATACTAAGCCTAGAAATTGGTATTTATCTACCTTAATACTATTATATATGCGAAAGTTTGTATGGATCGATGTATGGATGTTTATTCCTCTTTCACTCAAAAACTACTGAATGGATTTGAATGAAACTTTTACCATAATGTAGCTTATGCATTAGAATAACACATAGGCTATAATTTATAACAATATTCAAAAAAGTTCGATTGGTAGTACTTTTTTCATTCCAATTTAAGGTACATTTTGCGCATAAATCCGCGAAGGCTTCCAACAAACTAATTCAATATTTATTGCATCATCTCAACTCCCTGTCGATAACTAAAATTGCGTGTATCATTTCCGCTTTTAGCATTAAATTTTCAAGGCTTTTCTCAAGTCAAATCAAAAAGTAATTTTTTTTTTAGCTTCATGGTTAATATCCAGGCATTTACATAGACATTGAAAACGCTCGCGTGCCAGCTCTCTAACGAACTTTTACTAAGATTTGTATTTTAAAACATTATGTAGTCTTAGTTGTAAGTAGAATATTTATCATTGAGACAATGTGTTTTTTATTGTGCTTTGAAATGTGCAAACATTATTTTGCAAAATTAATTGTTCTCTTTTATTAGTAGATTGTTCACTGCATCAATTATTTTTGCAAGTTTTGTAAATAGTATGTGTTTTAGAGTATCAATAACGTAATCGCTTGAAGAAATTGGCAACTGGATTAGGTTCATTATTTTCCAATGTGATGGAGCTTTAAATGCAACTAAACGACATTTTTTAAATTTGTTTGCGTTGATTGGGCACTTTCTTGATGTACTTACAATTGGTCAGTTACTTAGTATCCAATCGAACAGGAATTTCGTAATATTTGTTGTAAGATTTTAATAACTGAGATTTTCGGCGTTTTTTTTAACTGACGCCAGTTTTTGTGCCAAAGACTACATAATAATACTTTACTTCTTAACAACGTAACCAAAATAACACCATTATTGTCTGATATGTATTGATTGCAGCAAAATCTTAATCATCGAGATAATACTCCCACATTTGAAAAGTTCAATTTTTTTTTCTTTTGTTGGCCGATTCCGTATGTATCCATTAAAAACCTTTTTAAAATTATGTCAAAACGTTAAGTAATCCACATAATAAATTAATAAAACCCGTAAACAAGACTAAAATTGCTATTAATTTCCGCTTTTGCACAAAAACTTGTCAAATGTTCCCTATTTTTTTCGAAATCATTAAGGACAAAAACTTGTCAATTTATGGTCAGCAATAGTATCTCAGCATTTGATGACTATTGCTCAGTGACAAAAATTAGTGACATAATGATACTTAATGTATTTTCATAAAATTAGGAGGGGAGCAAAATTATCCTAGGCATCCCATAACAGTTACTGCAAATTTGGCGACATTTTAAAAATCATCAAAGCAGTGTGTTTTGACTTCTTTCAGTTCAGGAAAAAAAAAAGGTGGCCATAAATTGTTTCTCAATATTATTACTGACCCAGGCAACGCCGGGTATTTTTGCTAGTTTTGTTACAATATTTAATCTTGGTCAGTACTTGTTTCAAAAATTGCCAATATCCTTTCTTGACAACTTATTGGGTATTAGAAATAAAACTACGCCTGAATTTCATACTATTTGTTTTTTTTTTAATACTTAGAGATCAAAATTAGCAATAATTATTCCAATTTATAAGTTCAATTCCAATATCAATTTAAAATATAATATCAATATAAAAAATTCAATATTGCAATGCTGTTTCTAAATTTGCAGAACAATAATCTTTTTCGGAGGTCACAGTGACCTCTTTTCAGGACTCCCCCGCTTCTATGAAAAGTAAAAATAAAAGTAGGTGCACAATGTCTGCATAGAGAATGATATTAAAATTCATTTCGAAAAATCCTTAGTTTTAGATCAAAAACCCAGGTGGGCTAGGCTTTTTCAAAAAAAAAAAAAAACACTGGTTTTTTCAGACTCCTGGTTGAAATAATGTGTGAGAAAATTCATCAATAACGCTTTTTCAGGAAAAATGCTGTGAATTTTTTTATCTCACTACTTTAAAAAATAAAAAAATCAGAAAGTTAAAAGAGGTTTTAGGACCAGGTCAGCTTTAAAAAAGAAAAAAGAAAAGTCGGTGCTGAATCTTTGTAAAATGTTTAAAACGAAGCAAATCTGCCCGCACTAACGCACTCATAAATCTCCTGGGTTTTGACTACACTATTTCAAACTAAAGTTAATTCCACTGTAAAGTCGGAAATATTTTATTAGTTGGAAACATTAAGAATTCCATAAAATTTTAACTCAATAGAACAATATAAGTTCTAAGATGCAAATAAGTTTAAAATTAAAAAGATATTTGTAAATACTGAAATAAACATATTTAATCTGATAATGAAGCATTATATTTGCTTTAATTTTTTTTATGTTAATTCCTTCCAAAACTTGCATAGTCGAACCTTGTAATTTCAAACACGCTTAAAACGAATTACTTCAAAGAGGAACAACATTTCTGATCCTCGGTTTGTGGTCTGTTGTTGTTTGGATAAGACAAACTGTAGGGCTATTTTGACCAAAAATTCGTTTATTTTATGTCTTTAAAAAGTATAAACTTTTATCCTTCCAACCATATATCACAGTTGTTTATCAAAAAAAATAGAAGCATCAGAACTTTTTATCTTTTATTATCACATGAATGAAAATTTTAAATTCACTTATCTTGAAATATACATTTTTCATGTTCCTTTTTCTCACAATCTATCAAATTTACAGGGCCAATTTTTTACTGGCGCTTTTATTATGTTGTTTTACACATTTTAATGAAAGGATTTGACAATATATTGACACCTTTATTTTTATGGAGTCAAAAATCATCAAAAATGCGAATTTAAAAGTGATTTTAAGTAAAATATTAATTACATATTTCTATTTCCACTTAGAGGGAAAAGGACATAATGAAAGTATGTAAAACACCTTATTATAACATGTATAAAAATTTCTTAGTCCTACCTGTCATCATTTCCAAAAAAAGGTACATAAAGTGGGTGAATTTAACATAGCGGAGTTAGGGCTTACCTGGTCCCTTAAGACATTGATTTTAAAGGTCTCTTTGAGTTAGTTTTAACGAGGTTTGACTGTATTTCGTTAACTATTTGTGTCACATTTTCTGGAAAAACTCTGGAAAACTGCAAACTAAAATAACATTTTTGACATAATGCATCAAAAAAGCTAATATTTTGAATGCATTTGATACAGATGGTTTATCCAAATTGCTCTATGAAGGTCAAAAGCAACCTTGCATTGTCGAACACATTCTGTGCACAAAGCCTTTTTCACAGATGGAAGCTGTTCCGGTTCTCGGCTTAGATGTGAGTGTTAGTGATGCTGGAGTCATCATGATTTGCCTGCTAGCTTCATTTGAATTTGTTTGCCTGCCTTTGGTGTGAGTAATAGTATAGTGTTTCAGTATTTTGATTATAATGTGTCAATAATTGTTTGTGGTTGTTATAACTGAAGACAAGGGTTAGATATAGGTCATTAGTCTCATTTTGCCACCAAAAATGTTAATTTGATGTCTAGATTTCCAACCCTAGGTGCCAAACTTGACACCTAAAATTTTGGATCACATTGAAGCTTTCCTTTCCAGACTCGTGATTAAGATCGATGATTGACCCAAAGGTTGAATTGTTTAAAGTATTTTCCATATGCAATCAATTTTCCCTGTAAAGAATCATTTTCTTTTGTATATATTGCACATACGCTATTGGGAGTGAGTAGTTTACAGCAGTGTATATTGACAGCATGTTTAATTTTTAAAAAATGAATACTTGGATACATCCTAGTTGATTCATTAAAAATAGTACTTAAGTTGTTTGTTTTTACGCCTAGAATCTTGTACTAGATGCCATAATGATGCATAGATTTAAATTCTTATTTCTAACATTGCTGAAGACCTACAAAAATTAAAATCTTAGGAGTCAAGACAAATTTTTTGGCGTTCTGACAAAGAATTTATTTTTCGGTTTAAAGCAAAATTCAATCTAACATTAGTTCTGTATGATTTTTTCCTGATAATCTTGTCGCAATGATATTTTGTTGCCCCTCAACAGGACCAAGAAATTCACCTAACCCAATGATATTAAATTATTCTGATAATAATTAAACGATCAACTATAGAAAGAATCATAATTTCTTTCACAATTTTAGATTTCAGTGTCAAATGAACACCTCAAGTGATTTCAAAACTGAATGAAACTTTCAGGTGATTTCAGAATTAACTTAATTTTTTGCACAACTGTCATGCTCATTACTATTCACTGTCAAACCAGTTAAATATGAAGACCTAAATCCAAAAAAATCTAAAACTAGATACAATAGAATGGTTTAGGGTTGAGTGAGTATTGAAAATAGCAATAACATAAGTATTATGAACACAAACACTTTGTAAGTTTTTTTTATATATAAATAAGGTCTCAAAGTTGTTTTTCTTTCTCTACCGGTTAGATTTGTTCTTTATGGCAAAAAAAAAAAAAAAAAAAAATGGCAGCCTAGTTAGGCTGCCATAATTTTTTGTTAACTTTAATATGAAGTTCACTGCAAATTTCTGTCTGCTTTCTTTTCTAATCTCTTTTTTTTTTCCTTTACAAGAAACTAAATATAGATTCAGAACTTCTGCAGCCCCCTCTCCCTTTTTTTGATATGAAATATCATTTCTGGTCTAAAGGACTTTCAGATGAAAAGATTTAACTTCCTCTCATTTGCTTATAATTTCAATTGTTCAAAATATAACCTTCCTTAAAATATTTGAATCAACAAGTCAAACTCTTTATGGTTATGTTTGTTTGAAGAAAATCCATCTGTTGAATTAGAATTTTCGTCAAGTTCAAATTTCTCTTGTAGTTTTTTTTTTTTTTTTTAATCTGTTCAAAATTGTTCAAGTTAAAGATTGAAACATGTAAATGAGAAATACTGATAAAGAAGTTTCATTAAAAAAGTATTTTTCAGAGTAGCCTTTTCCCTCAAAAGTGATTGGATGTGAGAAGGGGCAGATAGGCAATCAGACCAACTGATACTCATTCTTCTATCCTATGAAATTACTTTCACATTTTGTAATTTTCAATATTCGTATAATTATTTATTTTATCTATATTTTAATTTTTACAGAATAACTAAGCTATATATAAATAAATAAGCATACTTTTTCTCACTATTTTTTTTTTTTTTTAAATTTAATGGGAAAAGTGTACTAAAAGCACTTAAAATTCAAAATAGTTTGCTTTATCTTAAACCTGTTTGTTCCTTCTGCATTATGTTTGAATGTATATTTTTCTTTTATAGATCATCTTATTTTGCTACAGCTCCACATCTGTTGGCTGATGATTTACTTATGTTAAAAGATCAAGATAAATCAGTTTCATCATTTGAACAGCACGTAGAAAAATCGTTACAGCGATCACTGTGCAGCCCTTTCATCAAGTCTACCTCTGGGAAAGACAAAGTACATACTTCTCCTCAGCAGTGGCTGGATCTACTATGCAACGTAACTCCAAGATACAGGGAGGATTATATTCAAAGACTAAATACAGCTCTAGCTTTATTACGGAGCAGGTAGGAATGTCTATGTACTGTATGTACAGATTGTTAATATTTCTGTGAAGTAGGAGAGTTTTATTTTTCTGACAATTTTCACATGACTTTTGTGAAGTAATGCCTGCTTATTAAATTATTTTCTTTTTTGGTTTCTTTTGTTATTGAAAAAAAAAGTCCCAATAAATCTCTCTAGAAATTTTTATGCACGGCCAGCAATATTTTAGGAGCTGTCCTTAGTGATGTCACACTTTTCTTCAACATTTTAACGTCCCCACCCCCTTCTTTAAACTAAAGTGTCCCACTTCAGCTTACCCAAATACTAAAGTCAAACACATGAACACTGTGCACAGGATTTTTTTTTTCAAAGTTTTCAGGAAGTTTTTACATTTACTAAAGCAATTTTTTCCTTTATCCTGTTTTGCATTTGCAACATGTCTTGATTTTGTTGATTGTGGGACAGTAGCTTGTTGCATAAGAAAGTGACGTATTTATTAATCTTAACATATTAGCAACTAAGCTGGTCTCAATGGTAGTGGTGCTCCACTTGCATATGGCTTTATATTTTTGCTGCTTTTAGCAACATAGTTATTCGGAGGCTCTCTTTTGTTGCAGAAAATTTTTAACAAAAAAGTTACATTTGCACAGTTTTAAATTTTATCTTGATCTGCTTACACCCTCCCATTTATTTTCAAATGTCATGTTGTTTTTCATAAACATTCTCACAAAAAATGTGCAATGTCATACTTGTTACCCCCTTTTCCACCTTTGTCACAATATCACAAACCCCATCGCGCTCAAAGCTGACATAATTTTGGATAAACCCTTATTGGAAAATTCCAAATGATCACATGACCTGTTGTTCTAGTTATTTTAAGATAGTTTTTTTTTATGTCAAAGCTAAGAGTTTTCATTTGTTTGCATAAGTTAGGAACAACAATGAAAATAACCTAATGTCTTTTACTTTAACATGTTTCTGTTTTCCTGAGAACTTTCAGTACACTCTGAACTGTTTATGTTCCACAAATATGGAACATAACAGTTTTAATTTATCAAAATGAAAGATGTTATAGGGTTACATTTTTTCACGGAAAGCAGGACAAAGGGTCATTGTTATAAGCTGTTTAAATCTCAGGCTAACCTGGAAATTCGGAAAAAATACTATTTTAGCAGAGTAGTGGGAACTTGGAATAGTTTACCGGAGGAAGTGGTAAGAAGCGAGGGAGTAATTAGTTTTAAGAGGGCCATTGATCTTCATTGGGGTCTATAATTTCACTAAGACCAGCCCTGTTGGGCCCAGAGCCTGTTGCTGGTCGTTGCATTTGTATTTGTATATTGTGATGTTGATGATGAAGTAGAGAACCAGTACATTTGCTGCATCATTCCAATGTTTAACTGCTTCAATAAAATTACTTTTGGCAGCTGGCAAATCTGTTGTTGTTGATTTAATAGTTTTCGCACTTTATTCTGTAATAACGTTGTTTTGCTCATTAATCAGAGTCAAATCTCAGTACTTTTTTTTCTTTTGAATTTCCGGATATCAGAATAATATTCTTTGTTTGAAATACTCTTTAAAATATTTTGCTATAAAGTTTAACTGATTTTTGAAATTTAAAAAAAAAAAAAAAAAAAAAAAAAATCATTGGTGAAAAAGGTTAATGCAATTTTATGTGAAAGGAATCTCAATCTATTTTATGTTTCTTAATAAATGTTCAGCAACTTAGTAGTTTTTTTTTCTGGAAACTCAGACTTTATTTATCTATCCAATTAGTTTCTTTTTATTGCAATGTTATTTGCTGATTTGATGCTGTTGCAATTTTGTACTTTGTTTTCAAAAGCGAGTTTACTGCATTTTTTTCAAAATTATTTTTATATTTCAACATTTGTAGAGTGAAAGTGCTAACTCAGCAAAAGGAGTACCAATTAATGGACCTAGCAAGATGTAATCAAGAAAAAGAAACCCTTAAAAATGGTGCCGAGTGCTTGGCAGAAAAATATGAAGATGCTCAAGCTGCTCAACAAAAAATTTTTGCGAGGTAAAAATTTAAAACTGAAAAATATTTTCTTAAATGCATAAAGTGTGTTGGCAAAAATGTTTAAATAGTTTTATTTAATATTTGAAATTTCATGCCAAATTAATATTTGTTTAAAATGTAAAAATGTTTTATAGTGCTCTACCCCTGAACGAAGTCAGCCAATAAATATTAATTATCTATTTATACATAATTGATTTGCCAATTGTATATTAACAGCTAATAGCAACTATTATGGCAGCCAAGGTTTTATTTTCATCATTTAAACTTTTCTAAGACATGAAAGCTGTAATTGCAGTAAGAAATTATTTTAAAAACACAGAATTAAAAAAAAAAAAAAACATGCAGGTTTCCTGTTGCATTGTTTTGGAATTTAATCCAAACAAATGACAGTCTGCATTACTGCAAAGTAGCAAATCTTAGAACCGAAAACATAAATATGCAATGTATGAGCACAGTGATGCTCAATCTTATTGTACTTGCGGGCCAAATCTCATATTAGTCTGTGGAGTTTGCTACAAAAACAGCCGAAATATTTCACCCCCGGATACCAGTGTGAAATTTCATACAGAGCTTATGTACATATATAAGAACAAAAAACCACCGGGAGACACTTGGTCAGGGGTCATGAACTCCCGTGATGACGTCATCAAGATGGCCGCTTTTACAGGTAAATACGTTCATTTAACTGCTTAAAACTCCATCATAGATTGAAATATTGCAAAACTCAAATGTATCATCTGAAAGCTCTTTGAAAGAGCTATTTAAAAATATTTAATTTTTCTTTCTGAGGTCAAGGTCCCACCTGTAATGACGTCATCAAAATGCCGCTTTTACAGGTAAATACGTTTGTTTAACTCCCCCTAAAACTCCATCATAGATTTAAATATTTCAAAACTCAACGATATCATCTGAAAGCGCTTTAAAAGATCTATTTAGAAAGATTTTATTATTATTTTTTTTGAGGTCAAGGGCCCACCTGTGATGTCGTCATCAAAATGGCCACTTTTACAGGTAAATGCGCTCATGTAACTGTTTAAAACTCCATCATAGATTTAACTATTGCAAAGCTGAAATACATCATCCGAAAGCGCTTTAAAAGAGCTATTTTATAGTGCTTAGTTTTATTTTCTAAGACAAATAGTTGAAAAGTTATAACAATTTTAAATTGAAAATGTATAACAAACGTATTTACCTATAAAAGCGGCCATTTTGATGACGTCATTACAGGTGGGCCCTTGACCTCAGAAAGAAAAATTAAATATTTCTAAATAGATCTTTTAAAGCGCTTTCAGATGACATAGTCGAGTTTTGAAATATTTAAATCTATGATGGAGTTTTAGGGGGAGTTAAACAAACGTATTTACCTGCAAAAGCGGCCATTTTGATGACGTCATTACAGGTGGGCCCTTGACCTCAGAAAGAAAAATTAAATCTTTCTAAATAGCTCTTTTGAAGAGCTTTCAGATGATATAGTTGAGTTTTGAAATATTTAAATCTATGATGGAGTTTTAAGGGGAGTTAAATAAACATATTTACCTGTAAAAGCGGCCATTTTTATGACGCATTACAGGTGGGACCTTGACCTCAGAAAGAAAAATTATATTTTTCTAAATAGCTCTTTTAAAGAGCTTTCAGATGATATGTTTGAGTTTTGCAATATATCAATCTATGATGGAATTTTAAGCAGTTAAACGAACGTATTTACCTGTAAAAGCGGCCATTTTGATGACGTCATCACAGGTAGGCCCTAGACCTCAGTAAGAAAAATTAAATATTTTCTAAATAAATCTTTTAAAGTGCTTTCCGATGATATAGTTCAGTTTTGAAATATTTAAATCTGTGATGGAGTTTTAGGGGGAGTTAAACAAACGTATTTACCTGTAAAAGCGGCCATCTTGATGACGTCATTACAGTGGAACCTTGACCTCAGAAAGAAAAATTAAATCTTTCTAAATAACTCTTTTAAAGAGCTTTCAGATGATATATTTTAGTTTTGCAATATTTCAATCTATGATGGAGCTTTAAGCAGTTAAACGAACATATTTACCAGTAAAAGCGGCCATTTTGATGACGTCATCACAGGTGGGCCCTTGACCTCATTAAGAAAAACTAAATCTTTCTAAATAGATCTTTTAAAGCGCTTTCAGATTATATAGTTGAGTTTTGAAATATTTAAATCTATGATGGAGTTTTAAGGGGAGTTAAAGAAACGTATTTACCTGTAAAAGCGGCCATTTTGATGATGTCATCACAGGTGGGCTCTTGACCTTAGAAAAAAAATTTCAATCTTTCTAAATAGCTCTTTTAAAGAGCTTTCAGATGATATATTTGAGTTTTGCAATATTTGAATCTATGATGGAGGTTTAGGGGGAGTTAAATAAACGTATTCACCTGTAAAAGCAGCCATTTTGATGACGTCATCACAGGTGGGCCCTTGACATTAGAAAGAAAAATTAAATCTTTTTAAATAGCTCTTTTATAGAGCTTTCAGATGATATATTTGAGTTTTGCAATATTTCAATCTATGATGGAGTTTTAGGGGGAGTTAAACAAACGTATTTACCTGTAAAAGCGGCCATTTTGATGACGTCATTACAGGTGAGACCTTGACCTCGGAAAGAAAAATTAAGTCTTTCTAAATAGCTCTTTTAAAGAGCTTTCAGATGATATATTTGAGTTTTGTAATATTTGAATCTATGATGGAGTTTTAAGCAGTTAAACAAACGTATTTACCTGTAAAAGCGGCCATTTTGATGACCTCATCACAGAATGACCTTGACCTCCGATCAAGTGTCTCCCGGCGTTTTTTTGTCCTCCTATGTGAATATAAGCTCCACATAAAATTTCAGACTGTATCCGGAAGTGAAATATTTTTGCACTAACTCCACGGACTATATTGAAAAGATTCTCATAGGCCACAGAACACATATAAAATATCAAAATCTTTGAAGATTTCAAAATACTTTGGAAAAGGGGGGATAGATGATTTAAGACCAATAATTGTTATCATTATTTGCTGCTTCTGTTATTAAATACATCGATTTTCAAAGATGAATTTTTGAATATGTGGTTCTAAATTTGTAATATTGTCAGTAATTGCCCATTTTGATTTGCAACATTAAACAAAACAACGGGCCACATAGCGCAGCTCTGAGGGCTGTAGATTGGGCACCTATGTGCAGTAAACTCTTTATTATTCGGGGGGGGGGGGTATCCGCAAGGATCTCCACAGGGGCGTAGGAACCGGGGAGCTTGGGCTCCCCCTGGAATATTTCAGACCGGCTCAGCTTCCCCGGAAAAATTCCCTTACTAAAACTTTTTGTAGTACATTTTTGGTGAAGAACAGAAGAAAAATTATTTGTGACGCTCTAACAGCATCTAATTAACTTTTAGTGCTTAAAGTACACAATTTGAATGTTTTTCTTTAATACCACTTTTAATCCGTATAACCTGGATTTTAACTATTGTAACCTCTTTTACAAGGTGCGTTGGACGGGAAGATAAAGACAAGATAATTATTTTCAGTTCTGGTAGAAGTGCATTTTTCAAAAAACTTTTTTTCTAAAATCAAAGTTTCAGTTACGTCTTTATGATTTACATTTCCAAGAATTTCTAGAGGAGAATCCCAAACCTCCATTGCTTTCAAAATCATTAAAAATCGTTTAAAAGTGCTTTTTTAAGTTTACAGGTTTGAAAAATTTGACAAATATGATTTTGCTAACCCAGTTCCTGCCCCTAATGAAACCAAAGATTGCCTAAAATTTGCTTTAAACACTAAAATTGCTAAAATTTGATTTAAAAAAAATTACAGCCTCTAAAGTCGTCAAAAATCGTCGAAAGTCATTTTTAAAAGGAACCACTTGATAGTTTTTCCGGGAAAAAAATTCGAGACTTCCTATTTCTGAGCAAAGCATCTGAAACTAAATTCATATAAATTTCGTATAAGTATATTTAAACTTGTCGTCTTCTGTCAAAACAGTAATATTTTAAAATTTCTATTTTTCACAAAATTTTTCTACCTGAACATTTATGACTTTATAATTAAGTTTGAGTGTAAAGTGTGACTATGTGTGTCTTGTCCCCCCCTCCCCAGAAAGCGCCAAGCTCTGTCACTGCACCGGGCTCCCCCTGTTTTTACAAAGTTCCTACGTCACTGGATCTCCAGGGGAAAAAAAATTCTTAGTTAACTTTATTCTTGTAGAGCTAAAGCATTTCTTACCCTAGAGTGTGGTGTACTTCCTCCAATAAATTATTTTAACTGTGCATTATCTTAAGTACCAATTCTTTATAGGTTTTATACGCTTGAGAACCTCAAATACAGATAATTTTTTATACTGTACCTATTGTCGCTGTTTGTACATAGTGTAAATAGTAGTTTAAGTGTAATGCAATTATTTTAAAGAAAAAGACATTTTTTATCTTAATCCTTATTTTGTGCATTTTTTGTATTATCCGCAATACCCGTGCAACCCAATTCCGTAGATAATCGGGAGTGTTCTGTATTAGCGTTATTAAACAATGTATTAGTATTAACCTTTTGGATCCGGGCTGTTTTTTAGAAATTTTTCTTTCGACCCATGTAGTACGACAGTTGAACCACAGATTTCTTTTCCATTGAAAAGAAAAGATATAAACTGTCGTACCAGACGTATGAAACCTTAAAAAAATCCCCGACTCCAAAGGGTTTAAGTGAAAATCTCAACCCTGTCCTCTAACCCCTCCTTGTTACGGTACAGCATTTGTATCACCCGGCTCCTAAAGGTTAACAAGCAATGTATTAGTATTGAAGATGTATTTTAATACTTATAGAAAATTCAGCTTGGACTTTCAGAGGCGATCATTATGGAAGTGGGAAAGAGCCATAAGTGTTGTTTTTAGGTACAATTAGAGAGTCTGGAGCTCTGAAATTGAAGCCTCTAAGAGGCAGCTTTGAGCCTATTGCTTAAAGAGAGAGAGGAGGTCGTGACCCGAGGATTAGCATTTTGCAAGAGCACTGTACACTGAAGTGACAAAAGTCATGGGATAGCAATATGCAAATTTTCAGATGGCAGTAGCATCGCATAGAACAGGTATAAATGCGCAGTGCTTTTACAGAGCTTTCATTTCTGTTCAAGTTATTCATGTGAAGAGGTTTTAACGTGATGATGACCGCACGACGTGAATTAACAGACTTTGAACGCGGAATGTTAGTTGGAGCTAGACGCATGGGTCATGCCATTTCGGAAATCGTTAGAGAATTCAACATTCCCAGATCCACTGTGTCAAGAGTGTGCCGAGAGTATGAAATTTCAGGCATAACATCCCACCATGGACAGCGCAGTGGTTGACCGCCTGCACTTAAAGATCGAGACCGGCGACGTCTGCAAAGAGTCGTAAATTCTAACAGACAAGCAACACTGCGTCAAATCACCGTAGAAATCAATGTGGGACGTACAATGGACGTGTCTGCTAGAACTGTGCGGAGAAATTTGGATTTCTTGGGCTATTCCAGCAGAAGACCGACTCGAGTGCCTTTACTGACAGAACGACATCGCTTGCAGCGACTCTCGTGGGCACGTGAGCATATCGGTTGGTCCCTAGATGAATGGAAAACCGTGGCCTGGTCCGATGAGTCACGATTTCAGCTGGTAAGAGCCGATGGTAGGGTTCGAGTGTGGCGCAGACCCCACGAAGCCATGGACCCAAACTGTCAGCAAGGCACTGTTCAAGCTGGTGGTGGCTCCGTAATGGTGTGGGCTGTTTTTTCATGGCATGGACTTGGTCCTCTAGTGCGACTGGACCGAACATTGACTGGAAATGCTTATGTGCAGCTACTTGGAGATCACTTGCAGCCATTCATGGACTTCATGTACCCAAACAACGATGGGATTTTTATGGATGACAATGCGCCATGTCACCGGGCCACAACTGTTCGCAATTGGTTTGAAGAAAATTCTGGACAATTCCAACGAATGATTTGGCCACCTAGATCGCCCGACATGAATCCCATTGAGCATTTATGGGACACCATCGAGAGGTCTGTTCGTGCCCAAAATCCTGCCCCATCAACGCTTTCACAATTATGGACGTCTATCGAGACAGCATGGCTCAATATTCCTGCAGAAGACTTCCAACGACTTGTTGAGTCCATGCCACGTCGAGTTGTTGCACTTCGCCGGGCAAAAGGAGGGCCGACACGATATTAAGAGGTATCCCATGACTTTTGTCACTTCAGTGTATAGTATCAAAGCTTTCATTTTTAAAAGCTTTTATTCAGCATAGCCTTTTACCTAAGAATCAACCGGAAAATTTTAAAACTTACAAAGTACAGGCTGGAATTAATAGGTAAAAAATCATTTTATTATCCAATGTACTGTAATCAAGTATGTTTATTTTGCAGAGTTGAAAATGTCTTGCAAAAACTGTCACATCATTTGCCTTACCTTTCAAAAGCAGAGATTGACATGAAGCAGACTCTTCTATCCTATGAGGATAAATTAAAAAATTTTGAAACTTCATTAGATCAAATTAAGAGAAAAGTTAAATATCAGAGAGAAAAAATGAAAGAGTTAGGAGATACACAAAATCAAGTTCAAGCTGCCAAAGAAATGTTGAGTGACTTAAGTTTAAATGATACACAGCTGAAGCATGTTAAAGAGCTATTATCTCAAGAGTAAGTACTTTGGAATTTATTTTCTTAGTTGTTTTTTTTTTTTTTTTCCAGAAGCAATACATGGCTCATTCCACGTCAAATCGCCTAATTTAAATAGTCGGCCGTGCCGTCATGTCTCGGATTTTGTTCAATATTTTTTTACGGATAGATACCTATGAGATAAACTCAAATTAATTTTTTTAGATTTTTTTGAATAAAAATTTAGGGTTGTAGAATTTTTTGAAATTTTGATTTTTTTAGAATTTTTGCTTTTTTATTTTTGGTATGCGTTTTGAAAAAGCTCTATAACTTCCTCATTTTTCATTCAATTAAGCCAGTTTAAGTATCATTTTAAAGCTAATTATTTTCTCCTTCAATATTAGTGACAAAAATGAGATTGTGAAAAATAGAATTTTGCCAATGGTCGTCTGAAGTCAGATTTTGCGTTTTTTCGATTGGTATGTTCAATAGGTCATATCTCCGGAGTACCAATTAAGAACTGCCCAATTTTTTTTTTTCAGTGATGAAAACATCATGTACTTTTTATGTATAAAAAATTAGGAGGGTGTTTTTTGTTGTTTTGGAATAAAAAATTCAAGTGTGTTTTTTCAGTTGGTATGATCAATAGGTCATATCTCCGGACTACCAACTAAGAACTGCACGCCACTTTTTTTCTGTTATGACAACATCATACCCTTTTTATGTATAAAAAATTGGGAGGGTGCTTTTTGTAGTTTTGGAATAAAAAAATCAAACGTGTTTTTTCAGTTGGTATGATCAATAGGTCATATCTCCGGAAAACCAGTTAACAACTGCGCCATTTTTTTTTCCATAATGAAAACATGATGTTTTTATGATCAAGAAATTAGAACGAAGTTTTTTTGTTATTTTAAAATAAAAATATAACATGTTTTTTTTTCAAAAAACTTTACTTTAAAATCAACTTTTGAAACTTAAATTTGAGATTCACTCAGCATCACACGTCACAAGCAGATGAAAATGTATCCTATTTATTACATTCAAATACTTGATGGTAGTTTTATATTATTCTATTGCTTGCATGCTTTGGTAGTGAAAAGTCGCTGCAGAATTATTTTACTCTTCAGTAATTATTTGCTAGCCACTCCATCAACCGATAGGAATTACGATAAAGTAAACTGAAATGTCTTTAAATATACTTTCATTCATAGTTTGACAAAGAAAGATTCGCGAGCTCTTGGTGGTTGGAAAAAAATTACATTTGGTTTCCATTATTCTGAAATCTACGTAACATTTTATAATTTGTTATCAAATGAAAGCATAAAAAATTCATGAATAACAATCTTTATTTCTACGATGTTCCGACAACAGGCAACAAAAGGTTTTTCAAGCACAGAAACCTTCTTCACTAATATATCCTTCGTGTCTAATGGCTTGAAGAAGTAATTCTCTCTGCTGCCTACTATTATTAAGGCTCTTTCATATCTTTGCTTTAAAAAATCTTCATTTGCAACCACTTCCACTGCTGTAACGAAAAACATCTGTATCCCCTTTATGTTTTGAGAGGCAAATTGAAATAGATCATGTGCATTTAAAATCTGTCCTTCGAGAGTTCTTTGAAGACTTGCTCTTATTGCAAGCCGTTTTATTGTGCCCCCTACTCCATCGCATGCAATCTTGCCATGACTCGTGGCAAAGAAATGCCATTCAGCTGCCATGTCGTGGTCTTCCTTGTGATAGCATAGTTTTTTTTTTTTTTTTTTTTAAATTTTACGGAGTTTTTAAACTTGTCGAAAAATTGATTTTCAAAGAAATTTGTTTCAAAAATTCAATATATTTTTTAAATTTTAGAACAACAAAAAACACCCTTCTAATATCTTGATCATAAAAAACATTATGATGTTTTCATTATAGAAAAGAAATTAGCGCAGTTGTTAACTGGTAATCCGGAGATATGACCTATTGATCATACCAACTAAAAAAACACGTTTGATTTTTTTTATTCCAAAACTACAAAAAGCACCCTCCCAATTTTTTATACATAAAAAGGGTATGATGTTGTCATAACAGAAAAAAAGTGGCGTGCAGTTCTTAGTTGGTAGTCCGGAGATATGACCTATTGATCATACCAACTGAAAAAACACACTTGAATTTTTTATTCCAAAACAACAAAAAACACCCTCCTAATTTTTTATACATAAAAAGTACATGATGTTTTCATCACTGAAAAAAAAAAATGGGCAGTTCTTAATTGGTACTCCGGAGATATGACCTATTGAATATACCAATCGAAAAAACGCAAAATCTGACTTCAGACGACCATTGGCAAAATTCTATTTTTCACAATCTCATTTTTGTCACTAATATTGAAGGAGAAAATAATTAGCTTTAAAATGATACTTAAACTGGCTTAATTGAATGAAAAATGAGGAAGTTATAGAGCTTTTTCAAAACGCATACCAAAAATAAAAAAGCAAAAATTCTAAAAAAATCAAAATTTCAAAAAATTCTACAACCCTAAATTTTTATTCAAAAAAATCTAAAAAAATTAATTTGAGTTTATCTCATAGGTATCTATCCGTAAAAAAATATAGAACAAAATCCGAGACATGACGGCACATAGCCTTAGGCGATTTGACGTGGAATGACCCACATGATTTTTAAAAAAATCGGGCATGTGCCTCACACTACATCATTTTACGTCTATTAAAAAAACACTTTTAGGTAATACATGAAAAATGATTTTATGAATTAGTGGTGCAACATCAATATCTATGTTTTTGAAACATTGATGTTTAACGTTCAATGTTTTTTCTTAGTCAATGTATTATATTTGAATGAAAATATTCTTCAAAAATGCGAATCTTTTTACAATTTATTTCTATGATGAAAGCTTTATGTTGCGAGATCTGTCACATCAGGAAGAGTTTTCTATTGTTAGTTGTCTATAGCAGCGGTTCTCAAAATGTGTTCCACCTAACTCTAGCCTTCCACCAAAGGATGAGAAGGGCTCCACCTCAGGTTTTACATAATTTTATCATTTGTCTCTGAAAATTTGGAAAAAGATAGTTTACATTTTGTCTTCTGGTCATAAACAATAGTGGTGCTCCTCCAGTAAAGAAGCCACCGCTTGGGGTTCCGCGAGCTAAAAAATTTTGGAACCGCTGGTGTAAAGAAGTCTACTTTTGTTGCAGGAAAGTTTTTTTTTCTAGTGGGACTGTCAAGAAAAGTATTGAGTGCAACTAAAGTTTTTCCCAGTTATAAATACAAGTTTTTTATTATAGTTTACCTATAAGATGTATATGAACCTATATTATTGTCCCTTGTTCTCAATATTTCGTTGATTCAAAAAACTACCATTCTATCATTTTCTTTTGAATATGTACAAAAATGCATTTCAAGTCGCCGTAAGTATTTATAATATTTTAATGTGATTTGAGTTTTAAATATAACTTGTACAATTATTCCATGTAATTCCATTGAGGATAAGTATACTAGAACAATCATTTATTATGCATCATATTTCCTTTTCTCTTTTTTACTTTATTTTTCTTTCTTCTATTTTCTTTCTTTTTTTTTCTTTTTCTTGTTCCTTTTGTGCATGTTATCAACATTGAAAAGTTTTGCAATTTTTCTCATTGATTTGTATCAGGATTGGCAAAGGTACACCCAGCCCAGAAGAACCCGCCCAGGTTTTTCTGGGCAGGTCCACCAACAAAAACACACCTGGGTTTTTGTTAATTTCTTAAGTTTTCCACAAATATAGTCAATAATAGTATCTCTTCTAAATTAAACATGAAAAATAAGTAAGAAATCAGGTTTATTTGAGATAATTTTTCTTAGAGTAATTATTTATTTTATAAAATAATTATTATTTCTTCAATTTTCAAGTCATCCTCCAGAAAATTTTTCTAGCTATGATACTACTTTTTGTTGCAAAATACTTATTATTATTTTAATTTCTTCATTTCTTCTAACCGTAATGCATTTAGTATATGATGATTTTCAAGTGCTATATTATAGAGGTACCATACCACTGACTTGAAGCACTAAAACCTTTCTTGGATTTAAAAAAGCAAAGAAAATACGTCCCCATGCAATTTATTACTACTAAAAATATTATGACAATCATTTATTAATAAATTTATAATTCTTGCTAAGTTCTAGTGTTAACCTAGTTTTTTCTTAAGATTAGTTCAAAAAAAAAAAAAATCGATTTAAGAGACCCCCTCCCCCCTCTCAATTTAATCAGTTTTGGTTTTGAAAATAAGAGGGGGGGGGGACACTTCCCTTATCTCAGACACACACCTATTATTGAGATATGCCTGAAAAAAAACATGCAAATGACATTACTAGATATTAAAGCAGGCTACTTAATGAGAAAAGATGATTATTTCCATTAATTCACAAGTGCAAATGGTTTTAATTTTTTAATGGCATAAATTTAAGTTTTTGAAACTTTCACACCCTAAATATTGCTCTATTTGTAGGAAAGCCCATTTGCAACAGTTCTTCTATTTTGATAAAAGTTTATAGCTGAAACCATTGTCCAAAGCTTCTTAAATATACACATTAAATATATAACAATTCGGTTGATGATATTATTAATTGATATTGTTAATAATATTAATTATTAATCCATTGACATTGATTAAATGCAATTCAGAACTCTAACTTAATAAATATATTTTTATATGAATGAATGCATACATTATATATTAATACCCACATAAGAAATAAAATTTAACATACAAAAACCCAGAAAAATCCTCAAATAGCCAGAAAAACCCGGATGGGTTAGGTTTTTCAGGGGCTACTCCTGATTTCAGGGTTTTCCAAATAAGTATTCAGGGTTTCACAGAATGCTTTTCCATGATTTGACCCTTGTTCATTTTTGCTCTTTCCTCCTTAGCGAGAAAACAAGCTGAGCATTACACATGTTCATTTTTGGATAAGGTAGATTTTTTTTTCACTATCTAGGTTATGGGCTTTTACATGACAGAAATTTCAATTCTTAAATGTTTTCCTTTTACATTCTTGAGGCTTGAATTCATGATTTTCTTAAACAAGTTAAGTGAGTATGAAATATTTATCTTCCTATTTGCTATTTTATGTTGATTCCATTAACATTTGCAAATAATGTGAACGCCCCTCCAAAAAAAAAAAAAAAAAACATTAGAAAAATTTCAGGCTTCATTACATTTCACCTTTCACTTTCAGGGTTTTTAATGTTGAGTCACTATCACTCCTGGTTTTTGTAGAAAAACCCGGGTTTTTGCCAACCCTGATTTGTATTGATTATTCAAGAACTTCCCTTCAATTTTAGTATTTTTTAGGTGAAAATTTAAAAGATGTTACAAAAGTATTCCAGTTAATTTGTATTGTTGTTTTATTTTTTGTATTTTATTTATGTATTTGTATGTATACAGTATTTATTCCTTTGCAGTATGAGTGTTAATGACTAGTTATCAGTATTGTAATTACTTTTCATAAAAGGTTCTTCTAACATACTTTGTAAAAAAAATGACTCACCTTATTTAGAAATGATTTTTTAGAAATAAAATCAAGTACTGGGAATTCTAGATCAACTCATTTTTTTTTTACTGTTATCTAAAACAGTACTATTTTATGTCTTGGGCTGATAAGCAAAAAATTAATTTTAAGATGAGCTTTTAAAGCTCCTGTAATAAGCCAGAAGCCAATGGAAAAGCACGTAACATTTATTGAAACAGCACAGTACAAGAAAGCAAGCAACTAATTATTATTATTTTTTTTTTCATTCTTGAGATTTCATATTTCATGACGAAGTTCACTCAAAAGTGAACTTTGATGGTAAAACTAGTTACAGTTGTGCAATTACCTTCAACAGTCAGCTCTTTAATGATATGCGCCTTTGTTTCTTTTTTGTATTTTTTGTTTAAAAAACAAGAAAACAAAAAGAAAATTTGTTCATATATATAGAGCAATCAAGATTGCTTGTTGTCCTCACTTTGCTCAAAAATATTTTTTTTGAAACATTTATCAAAAATATGTAAATGAATTAGGAAATTAATTGTCTTTGCAATTATCAGATAGTGACTATGCGCTCGATGTGGCCAATGGAATATGTTCTTTGAAACATTATGTCATTGTCTGCTTTATTCACATGTATAAATTGAGTGTTTAGTTTTATTGATCCAAGTTTTTATTAATTTTATTTCATTATTTATTTATTTTTATTTATTTATTTATTTATTTATTTGACAAACTATAACTATGAGTAAAATGATACAAAGTACAAATAATAGTACAAATAAAAACATGCAAAAAGAATAAAAACTCAGCAAACAGCTGTTTTGAGGTTATCAAATGCTAGCCTCTTCATCAATGTATAAAATAGAAAAAATGGCTCACAAGTCCGAAACAACGATTCCACTTGACTGTTTGTTCGGATTTGTGAATCATTCTTTCTTTTCTAGAGGCCAAAACAGGCTTGCATTTAACAACCTCAAAACAACTGTTTCCTGAGTTTTTAACTCTTTTTAAACATTTTAATTTGTACTTTTACACGTGTTGTCTCATTTTACTCATTTCATAGTACAAAGTTTTCAACTGTTTTTTTACAACAGTAATTTTAATTTTATCCATTGTTTTTTCTTATTTATTGCTTTACTTTATTTATTCTTTTTATTACATTTCAATTCATTTATGCAATTTTTAAGATCATCTAAAAGGAGTAGGTCTTGAGCATTTTGACATGAGAAATACTTTTTGAGTTGGGATTTATTAAACAGTATTGCTAAGGCAACAAAAAGAGAATTTTTCCAAAGTTGTGGGTCTTTTAAGATGTGTTTTTTTAGAGGTTTTATTATATATGTGTTATTCATGAAAACTTGTATATTTCTTGTATTTAAGTTTGTTTCTTTTTCAGAGGAGACTCCATTTCTGATCTTGTGCAAACCATCACCTCTTTGAAAAAACAAACTGCCTTATGATTACTTTAATTCAACTATTAGAACTATTTGAATTGATGGTTCTTTTATCATGTTGAAATTATTATAGGAATTTTCTATTTTTACATACATTATGAACTTTCATTGTAAATAAAACATAAGAAAAACATTTGTTTTATCTATTCTATGTATTTATAATAAATGAATGATTTTTCTCAGAAAGCTATGAGCGTGAATTAGTGGAAATATAACCATAGTTACTTGGATATAATAAACAATTTCAATGGAAAATGAACATACCTATTTTTGCTTACATTGGCAAATTTAAGTTGGCATGAATACTTGAACCTCAAAGTCATTTCTACGTATTTTATTTTTTAGTGAAAAACATGTGAAGGTTTACATAATTTGATCATTCAACTTTTCTTTAAGAAAAATAAACAAAAATTCTAAAATATGCATTGTTTGTTTTGATAAATTGACCACATTATCTTTCTGTTGTTTTTAATCCAGATAATTTGTTGGAAAAAGTACAGTTCTCATATATTTTATTTGTGACTACGTTATTGCTAGTTCTTAGGTGCGATTAAAGTGATTTGAAAACTACGCACAAAATGTATAATTTTAAAAATCCAAAATCTTTTATTAAATATTAAAAAAGAAACCTTTTAATCTAAAAGAGACTTTAGTGCTATTAAATTTAGATCAACTGCATCAAAATCCTACTTAAAATTACTTATGTAAGTCCCTTTTTCAAAAAAAAAAGAAAAAAGAAATAATCATTGCTTTAAGTCATATAAAGTCAAATTTTGACTAACTGCATTGGCAAGAGCCAAACCACCTTCGGTCAATTGAAAATTATGGATGAAAGAGAGCTCTTAAAAGTGACTGAAAGGAGATGGCAGGAACTCTAGAGAAAAAATATATTGGTGTGAAAATCCAAAAGCTGGTGAATGTTCACATTCGCCGGTTAATGTCAATATTCCCATACCAAAAGAAAAGAATAAAAATATTTCCAGTGAATCACCTTTCAAAGCAGACATTCTTCAGTCGTGATCTTGTATGGGAACACATAGCTATTCAAATTAATTACTGAATAATGTTTCTATTATTATATACAAAACATTTGTTCCATACATGTTTTACAAGTCAAAAAAGCACATTGTGCAATTAATAAGATTTATTATAACTTTGATCTTTTTATTGTGCTGATTCATTTACTTTTTTTGTTCTTGAATTTTGAACATAAATTCATAGTAAAAAGTTACTATTCAAAGAAATACTTGATTCAATAGCTTTTTAGTTTAATTACATTTAAAAAGCTAGAATTATTCATGCAATGTTATAAAAAGTTAGTTGTTAGTTTGGAAGGGAGAGAACTAGAGATGGCCGAAATGCAGAAATTTTTGGTGCTCTATGTATAAATACAACCAATCAAATTCACGGATGTTGACGTTAACTAAACAAGGTTCTAATCAAAAGTGTTCTGGATGATCAAAGTTCTGTGTTTGGAAGATAATTTTTAGAAGAGATAATAAATAATAGTACCAATAATAGTTCCAAGGAATATCTTTGAACAGATATTTTACTTGCTTTTATCACTATATTCAGCCCATCTGTTATACTTATTTACTCATTATTTTAGAATAAATGGAATCAAAGAAAAATTTCATGTGGGGTATTAATTATAAATCATGAACAACCACATTGCTCATGTAAAACATAAGCAAGAAGAGGGGATTTTAGTTAGTTTTGGCTAACAATGTGTGTTGGAATACAATGGTATATTGTTTAGTTAGAAGAAAACCCTTTTAGTCCCAGTGTTGTTCCTGAACAAAATCGTATAATACGGTATAATACTGCTAAAGTCAATGTGGGACTGAAAGGGTTAAGAACACTGGGAAAGTGAGAACAGTTTGAAACACGGTGGCAAATGTTGCATTGACATGAACTTTTGTAAATCCTTTTTACTTGAATATAATCTATTTCTATCTTTAGATTTGATTCATACTTTTCTTATTTCCAAAGCTGTAGGGATAGACAAAACCTTAGAAATAAACCCTGAGCAATGAAATATCTGAGTTGGTGAAAGAATTCTATGTGCAATATAAACATGCACTTGGAGCATCTATTCCTTAGTATGCCTACTTGCCCTTGCTTTTGTAAATATTTATTAGTTGACTTTGAAGTAAAGGAATTCTAGACATTTTCCAAAGGAAGAAAAATTCTGATATCATAGCTGTGGTCACAAAATTCCTTAAAAAATGTATATCATTGATTTTTGTATAAATGTATATGATTTTTTTTCATCATCACAATGGGAAACATTAGTCAGTACCAATAAATTCAATACCAATGAACATTCTTCTGTTTCGCGGTTTAAGGAGTCATAGTCCAAAATTAAATCTTAATTTGAAAACTTTTGATTGCACATACAGTGTAATATTTTTTACTTGCGCTGAACATCGGTAGAAAAATTACTTTGAACATGATTTATGCGGTATGCATGTGTAAATAAGTGTCTAAATTCCGAAGTGCAGTTTTGTGGGATGGGAATAGTTGAGGTTTTACTGTAGATCGAAAGTTAAAAAAAAACCCATTAAGTTAAAACCTGAAAAGGTTTTCAGTCCCCCTATAAAGTTTAGAAATGTGTTTGTCCATGATGGTTTGATTTATAAATTGCTTATTTGTTGCTCTTATTCCTTTGCTGTGACACCCCGATTAAAGATATAGTTGTTATCAAACATTTATTCACTTGATTAAATATTATATACAAAAATGCTATGTACAAAGAGGAAAAAGATTGGCACGCATCCTGTTGATGCGGCGGTTGTGCTCGAAGTAAAGCTTGAGGGGTCGAGACCCAGAAGAGGGATGCAGCTCGTAGCTTCCCATTGGCCAATGTCCACATGCACAGGTCGTGGTGTACACGTGAATGTGTGGGTGAGATTTTTCTCATTGGTTGGCGTTCACGTGCACAGCGCGTGGTGTGCATGTGTAGTGAACGTGATACATGGCTATGTGTGGGAAATAACTGATGGACGCTGCATACTCCCCTCCTAGCGACAGCGATTATTTTTCATTTTTTTGACGTATGAAACCAATCCGGGAAACGAACTTTACGTCCCGAACGGGTTGTTTGATGTGCAGGTTCTGTAGTGCTAGGCTGCACTACTGAAGGCTGAGGTGCTGCAGTGGGAGTAGTAACTGTAGAACATGGATCGGGTGATGGAGGTTTCACAATGTACGCAGGTTTTAATCTGTCAATGGAGACAGAAACTACCTTACCATTGACGTCGACATCGAACACCTTGTTATTGCGTTTGATGACTCGGTAAGGACCATCATACGGTTGACGTAATGGCTGCTTGACACAATCACAACGCAAAAATACATATTCTGTGGTCAAAATCGACGATGGCACAAAAATTGGTTTGGATCCATGACGCGACATTGGTGGTGTGCGAATATGACGCATGTGCTCCTTTAATTTTTCGACAAATGTGGTGGGATCAGTAGGAGCACTACATTCGTCGAAAAAGTCCCCAGGCAGTCGAAGGGAGGAACCGTAAACAAGTTCCGCTGAGGAGCAGCCTAGATCGAGTTTCGGAGCGGACCGGAGACCAAGCATCACAGTGGGGAGAACTTCCGTCCAGCGATCAGTTGCGTAACATTTAATCGCTTGCTTTAGAGGGCGGTGGAATTCTTCTATTAACCCGTTTGCGATTGGATGGTAGGCAGTAGTGCGGATTTTTTTTATGCCGAGAAATTTCGACAAGGAGCGAAATAACTCGGATTCAAACTGCCTGCCTTGGTCGGTCGTTATGATGGAGGGGCATCCGAAACGGGAAATCCAGGTGTTGTAGAAATTTTCTGCAACTGTTGGGGCTGTCATATCTTTCATCGGTACCACTTCGGGCCATCGTGTGAAACGATCTATCATTGTAAGACAGTAGATGTATCCATTAGACGGTGGGAGTTGACCCACGATATCCAGATGCACATGATGGAATCGACCGGACGGTTCACTGAAATTCTGAAGCGGCGACTTAATGTGGCGGTGCACTTTGGATTTCTGGCATGGAACGCAATACTTGGTCCATTTTGCAGAATCAGAAGACACCGAGGGCCAGATGAACCGCTGCCGGACGAGCTTACTGGTGCGACGAGAGCCAGGATGTGCAAGGTTATGTACACTCTCAAACACTGCTTGTCGGAATTCTTTTGGGATATAGGGGCGAGCAATTCCAGTGGAGAAATCACAGTATAATTCTGTCTCAGAATTTGGGAGTACAGTTTTTTTTAACTGTAGGGAATTATCTTTTGATAACAGTAACTTTAATTCGAGATCACAAGCTTGTGCTTGGGATATTTGATCGTAATCAATTTTACTTGGGAGGGATATAGCGGAAATGCGGCTCATTATATCCGCTGAAATATTAGAATTCCCTGAAATATGGCGCACATCACAAGTAAATTGAGAAATGAATGATAATTGGCGAATTTGTCGAGGTGAACATTTTTCGGGTTTTTGACGAAAAGCAAATACCAGGGCTTTATGGTCAGTATACCAAATAAATTCTCTTGCCTCTAGCATGTGACGAAAATACCGAATAGAGGCATAAGCTGAAAGTAATTCTCGATCATAAGCGCTGTAATTCATTTCAGTTGGAGTTAGGCGTCGCGAAAAA
Source organism: Uloborus plumipes (assembly GCA_038373865.1). Classification (NCBI taxonomy): domain Eukaryota; kingdom Metazoa; phylum Arthropoda; class Arachnida; order Araneae; family Uloboridae; genus Uloborus; species Uloborus plumipes. Next base: position 120,568 of record JAXGGA010002293.1, read on the forward strand.
AAACCAAGTGGTTGCAACTCATTATCAACAAGTTGATGTAGTGCACTGCCTATTGCGAAATCGGAAGCATCAGTATGCAATACAAGTTTCGCAGATGGAGAAGGATGAGCTAAAAGAGTAGCATCTGCCAATAATTGTTTACATTTTTGAAATGAGGCAATAGCTGAAGTTGACCAGTTAATTACTGTATTATCTTTCTTTTTTACAGATCCTTTTAAGAAATCATGCAGCAAAATTTGTGCTTCCGCTGCGTGCGGTAGAAATCTTCTGTAAAAATTCATAAGACCTAAAAATTTTCGTAATTCATGTACAGTTTCAGGTTGTTTATAATCAAGAATAGCTTGCACTTTACTATTTAAGGGTTTAATACCTGCAGGAGTAATTAAATGACCTAGAAAATCTAATTCTGATTTACCTAACACACATTTTGATGCATTTAATTTTAAACCATATAAAGTTAACCTCTCAAAAATCTGACGAAGATGAATTTTGTGCTCTTCAACAGACTCAGAAAAAATAAGAATATCATCCAAATAAACATAGCAGAAAGATAAACCGCGTAACACTTCATGCATAAAGCGCATAAAAGTTTGAGAACCGTTAACTAAACCGAAACTTAATTTAGTAAATTCATAAAGTCCCCATGGGGTGGTAACTGCAGTTTTAGGGATATCAGGTTCATGAATAGGGATTTGGTGGTATGCCCTAAAAATATCTATTTTAGAAAAAATTGACTTACCATGAAGTGCATGGGAAAAATCATGAAGATAGGGAATAGGATATGAATCAAATTCTGTGACAGAATTTAATTTACGGTAATCACCCACTGGTCTAACAGATGAATCCGCTTTAGGCACACAGTGTAAAGGCGAGCTCCAAGGGCTTTTTGATGGACGAATAATTCCTTGCTCTAATAGGTATTCGAATTCACCTTTTACTTTGTCAAAAATCGATGGGTGTAAACGCCGAGGTTTAGAATACACAGGCGGGCCTTTTGTTAAGATGTGATGCACTGTGGAATGTGGAATTGATTTATGCATTAAGGTGGGGTTTGTCAAATCTGGAAATTCTTTTAAGATATCCTGGAATTCACATGATAGATCACACACTAGATGAACCGATTTTTGTAGAGTAGGTTGCACACTTCCGGAAGCACGTAAAGATGTTTCTGCGTGAATTAGACGTTCTTTCCGTAAATCAATGATGATGTTGAAATGCTTTAAGAAGTCGGCTCCAATGATGGGACAAGTTACGTCGGCGACCACAAATGTCCACGGTAAATTTAAACGTAAGCCAAGGTCCAGTTGACGATGAATCATCCCGTAAGCAGGGATTTTTGTATTGTTTGCTGCGTACAGCGAAAATGCTGCAGATGCACTTCGCTTTTGAGTAGTTGCAGGAGGCAGTACGGAGATTTCCGAACCGCTGTCAATAAGAAATTTCTGACCAGTTTTGCGATCAAAAACAAATAATCTGCTGCTGGAATTGGAGAGATTTTCCGTCATCCCAGCTATGGCGGAGTTAGGGAGTTTTTTTGGTTACTGAAATTACAAGGCGAGGCACACTTTCTAGCATCTTGTCCGAACCGGCGATGATAGTAACACAGTCCACTGGAGTGCTGGTTATTCCTCGAAGACGAGCGCTGCCGATTGTACGAATTTCCGCGGTGCGGAGAACGGGAGTTGCGGGAAAAGGTCAGCTCCTCGACTTTCCGTGTGAGCTCCGAAATTTCTCTCTCCAACTTCTTCATTGGGGATTCAGGAGTGGGCGGCGGAACACTTCTTGTCGCTGCAAAAATGGAGTGCGGCATGGCGACTTCGGCAATCTTGTCGGCGATTTTTGCTAGAGTATCCAGCGATTCTGAAGTGGCGGACAAAATCGCCGAAACGTGAGGCGGCATCCTCTGCATCCACAGATTTTTCAGAAAATCATCATTGAGACGATTGGCAGAGAGTTCTTTCATTTTCCGCAAGAGCTGACTAGGCCGCTCATCTCCTAGTTGAAGATCACAAAGCAATTTTTTTATAGTCTGATTTTCAGACTCCGCAAATTCGCATATTAGGCGATCCGCAAGAGTCTTGTATTTGTTTTGTGCTGGAGGATTGAGCACAATATCTGAAACGTGTGAAAGAGTTTCTGAGTCAACGTTTGCCACTAACGCAGCGTATTTTGTTTCGTCGGCGGTGATTCCACTGTACAGGAAGGCATTTTCACACTGCAATATCCATAAGCGCACATTTGCTCTCCAGAAGGGGGGAAGCTTCAACGCCACACGAGAAACTTGACCCGCGGCTGCGAGGGGTTGGTTATCCGGTGTAGTCATCTCCGAAGAAAGCGAAAGGGAGCCCCGAGGGAACGGAAACGGAGAAGAAAATCAGTCCTGTGGTTGGCGTTGACTGCTCTCGCTCTTGAAGGGGTTGAAATGATGAAAATTTGCTTTTAAATGTCCATTTAATTGCCGGGTCACCAGTGCTGTGACACTCCGATTAAAGATATAGTTGTTATCAAACATTTATTCACTTGATTAAATATTATATACAAAAATGCTATGTACAAAGAGGAAAAAGATTGGCACGCATCCTGTTGATGCGGCGGTTGTGCTCGAAGTAAAGCTTGAGGGGTCGAGACCCAGAAGAGGGATGCAGCTCGTAGCTTCCCATTGGCCAATGTCCACATGCACAGGTCGTGGTGTACGCGTGATGTACACGTGAATGTGTGGGTGAGATTTTTCTCATTGGTTGGCGTTCACGTGCACAGCGCGTGGTGTGCATGTGTAGTGAACGTGATACATGGCTATGTGTAGGAAATAACTGATGGACGCTGCACCTTCATTCATTTATTTATATTTTGTTGATGAATTTTATAAAAAAGTGGATGAGGCACCAGCTTAAAATTTCTCATTCATGTGAAGTATTCTTGTTATTGCTTAATAACTAAGTATTCCATCCTTATTAAATGGCAGTTTATTATTATAATAATTATTATTTTTTTATTACATTGAATCGAATTAGCATTGATATTGCTGAAAAACTATTGGAATCGGAATAAAAAACTTTGTCTAAATACTGACTGAAAAAAAATTGGCATTTCAAAGGTTTTTTTTTTTTTTTTTAACAAAAAGGGAAATTATATGATAACTACAAATTATTATATGGCTTTGGTTTTTTTTCATTGCCCTATATGTTATACTCATTTAACTATAAGTTGGCGTGTTTTCTACACCGAATGTATTACACTCGTATATTGAAACCACATCCACATCATTATTAGAGTATTTAAATTACCCTGAAAAGATGTTTTCCAAGAATTCATTTATTTCAAAGAAGAGAAGCTGGAAAAGAATTACTTCTAACGAGACGCTCTTCTCGTCATTTGGAGCTATGTGTGATTTCGTTTTGCCTTATAACTGCAACATATATATTTTAATAAATATTCTTTTAGGGAAGGGAAAGAGATTTAGATGTCTTGAAGAGGCAGTTTTCGTTGTTCATGTTCTACTTTTTGTACCAAAATGGATAACTTTTTTTTCATTCGTCGATGTCTAAGGCAGGGCTTCAAGTGAAACAGCACTGCGATCGCTTCGAATTGCAATCGCTACTGGAAGTGAATTACATTATCATCAACTTAACTTGGCACTGACGTCACTACGAGCGGAGCCAATAAGAGCTCATAAACAGTCAGCAATCTCCTCTTCTTCGCCAAGTATGCTGTGACGTTTTATCTAGCTCGTTTTTCATAGGCAAACGTCCCTGCCTTAGGCAGGAATTCAAGTGAAACAGGCAATCGCAAATAACAATCGCTACTGGAAATGAATTACATTAGAACGTTTCTTGATAAAAACATCGTGACGTCAGCGTGACGTTTGCCTATGAAAAACGAGCTAGATAAAACGTCACAGCCTACTTGGCGAATAAGAGGAGATCACTGACTGCTTGTGAGCTCTTATTGGCTCCACCCGTAGTGACGTCAGTGCCAAGTTAAGCTGATGATAATGTAATTCACTTCCAGTAGCGATTGTAATTCGAAGCGATTGCAATGGTGTTTCACTTTGAATCCCTGCCTTAAACGCCACTGAATTACATTAGAACGTTTCTTGATAAAAACATCGTGACGTCAGCGTGACGTTTGTTTCCTTTGCGTGCATTGCGCAATAGATGTTATTTATTTGCAGTTTCAGTCAAATCTATTTGAGGTAATATTTCAAATGACAACTCTATACTACACTGTAACCTTTCTTGACAAAAACATCGTGTGGCGCCAGCGTGACGTTAGGCTATGAAAAACGAGCTAGATAAAACGTCACAGCCTACTTGGCGAATAAGAGGAGATTGCTGTCTGCTTGTGTGCTCTTATTGGCTCCACCCGTAGTGATGTCAGTGCCAAGTTAAGTTGATGATAATGTAATTCACTTCCAGTAGCAATTGCAATTCGAAGCCAATGCAATGGTGTTTCACTTGAATTAAGGCCCCTATATAGACGAGCCGGCGCATCAAGATTAAGTTTCACCACTTTGGATCCAGCGCGTGTTTGTGTTTGAGCGGTTGTCTTTTCTGGACGGTAATCGCGTTTTGGTAATTTTTAACTGTGAGCAAGTATTAGCGACACGTGGATTTGGCAAAACTTAGCAATGTGCCAAAACTTTTTTCTGGTAACCCTACTCCGCAACAATGAAAATTGAAAGTAAAAGTTAAGGAATTGGATCCAAAGTGGTGAAACTTAATCTTGATGCGTCGGCCTGTCTATATAGCGGCTCTATGAAAAACGAGCTAGATAAAACGTCACAGCCTACTTGGCGAATAAGAGGAGATCACTGACTGCTTGTGAGCTCTTATTGGCTCCGCTCGTAGTGACGTCAGTGCCAAGTTAAGCTGATGATAATGTAATTCACTTCCAGTAGCGATTGCATTCGAAGCGATCGCAGTGCTGTTTCACTTGAATTCCTGCCGTAGTCACCGGTTGCAACCGGCTGCTTTATTCGAACATAGTCCACACAAAAATTACGGAGGAATTCAAAAAAATGGGGAAATTTTTTTTTGCACAGCAGAAAACCTTATAGCTTTCACATTTTGTTTTCGAAAATTGTCATGAAAATTACGATCATGGGAGTGTTTTTCTGAAATTTCGGCTATTAATCGTAACTGTGCTTTACTACAGCCTTCGTCTTTTTCCTTTGAAGTTGTCGACATATGAGAAGATAGTTATATAGCTTTATTACTGCAGCTCATTAATTGAAGTGGAACAGTGTTTTTATCGTGGAATTATTTGCTAGCTTGAACAATGGCTCAATTTGATGGTCATGCAGCCAAGCGACAGAGAACGGACAATGAAGGAGGCGTACGTATATCCTTGTTTACCTAAAGCCGGCGCGCCATTTTTTTTCCGTCTCTCATATATGTGATGTATATTTATTGAGGGATTTACCTGTATAAATATTCGCAAATTGTTTAAATTAGAAAATGGCTAAATCTGAATTTTACATATTGAAAGCTCGTGATTGTCAAC